>JAYKQN010000011.1:5982500-6250000 GCA_036785175.1 Eupleurogrammus muticus
GAGGTGTGCAAGTCATCTTAATTAAGTATGTAAGTTTAAAATGAAATAGTAATAATAGTTACCAGACATAAATATGACATGCCAAGACATTTGTTCAACATCACATCAAATGCATGTGTTATAACTGCACTTTAAGCCATTTACTGTTAGCGGATAAGATAAGATAAGATATGACTTTATTGATCCCACAAAGGGGAAATTTGTCTGTTACTGCAGCGTACAGAGTAAAGAAAGAAAATAAAAGGTAAAGAAGATAAAAGCTATAAAAGTACACAACACTGTGTACAAAATTCATAGAATTTGTTGATCCGCATACACAGTATGCATTATGGACATAGAATGGAGAAAAAATACTGATAAATAGCAAGAAAAAAGTATGCATAAGCAAGGCATATATACATACATACATGCACATACATACCAACATACATACACATACACACATATTTGCATATATATATATGGACATACATATCCACGCACATACATACATGTACACATACATAGCTAATGCACACTTAAGGTGCAGGGTGTGTGTGTAGAGAAAAGTGACGAGTGAGGGAAAAGTGACTACAGTAGATAATGATATCAGTATTTGTGATTTTTGCAAAGTAAAGTTAAGATAAGATAAGATAAGATAAAACTATATTGATCCCACAATGGGGAAATTTGTGTGTTACTGCAGCGTTACAGATAAAGAAAAGAAAAAATAAAGTTGAAGAAGATAAAAAAAACTATAAAAAAATAAAAAATAAAAAAACACACAACACAATGTACAAATTCGCAGAATTTGTTAATCCGCATACACAGTATGCATTATCGACAGAATGGAGAGAAAATGCTAATAAATAGTAAGAAAAAAAAAAAAAAAGTATGCATAAGCAAAGCATATATACATACATACACGTACATACCTACATACATACACATACACACATATTTGCATATAAATAAGTTATATATATATATATAAGTACAGTAATCCCTCGTTTATCGCGGGGGTTACGTTCCGAAAATGACCCGCGATAAGTGAAATCCGCGAAATAGAAAACTTTATTTTTTTTTTTACAATTAGCAACTATTACATGTATACAAATACAGTGACTCGCGTGTAGGCCGTTTCACTGCTCTTCAGACTGGACCGCTGCATCCTGACTGCGCTCTGCAGTGTTCTCTTCTTCTGAAGCCCGCGGTGCAGGTGTGTTTGTTCGGGAGAACAACATAGTGATAGGCAGCTGTTGTCGCTCTTTTTTCTTCTTTGCAAACGAGACGACAAAATGATAGCACAATTCGTAGCATGTTTTGATACAAGAAGCGGGAGTGAGTTTTTAGCGAATCAGAATGCAGAACACCATGCACCAAAAAAAAAAAAAAATGCATTATGAAAATCCGCGAAATAGCGAATCCGCGATAAGTGAACCGCGAAGTGGCGAGGGATCACTGTATATATAAGTTACACCTCTGCTTTTTCCCAGACTCTCATATAAGTTACTTGTGTCGTGATGGTGAACTTTTGGGGGTTCTCATCAAATCCACCAATTTTTTTTATCATGGCCTTTGAGAGAGAGCGCCATTTTACCTGAGTTAGGACGCCTTTTTCTTTCCTTTCGTTTTTCAAGTGAGTAAAAGAAGACAAAAAGTTTACTTAATTGAGGCAAAATATCTATAGTAAAAATGACTTCATTCAAAATATAAATATATATAAACTTCAAATAATGTAATGACAAAATTTGATTTTTAATTAATTTGTATTTACTAAGGTGACTGTCCAGTAGAGTTGACCCCTGACCTACATCATGCTTTGCTGTTATGTGTGTGTGTGTGTGTGTGTGTGTGTGTGTGTGTGTGTGTGTGTGTGTGTGTGTGTGTGTGTGTGTGTGTGTGTGTGTGTGTGGGTGTCGGTGTTTATTTTTTTTCTGCATGTGTGTATTTATGTTCCTCTTGTTAAGCTCTCCCGTGTGCCTGTAAGTTGCAGGCAGGGGTTTTAGTAATCCCGTTCCCGCTCGATCCCCTTTACCTCTTATCTCCCTCCGCTCCCCTCTGCTCTCTAACCTCCATCTCTTCCTCTTCTCTCATAATCCTCCACCCTTTCTTCTCTCTCGTTTTTCTTTCCTCAAGCCCTCCATCCTTTTATCCAGATCCCCCTCTGGTGTCCCTGCAGCCCCTGGTGCGTCTTACCTCTGCGGTCTTTGCTCGGCCCTGTTTCGCTTCTACTTCTTTGCAGCTGCATCAGTCTTTCACTGCTGAAATCTCTTTTTCTTT
Organism: Eupleurogrammus muticus; assembly: GCA_036785175.1. Lineage (NCBI taxonomy): Eukaryota > Metazoa > Chordata > Actinopteri > Scombriformes > Trichiuridae > Eupleurogrammus > Eupleurogrammus muticus. The sequence goes on from JAYKQN010000011.1 coordinate 5,984,763, forward strand.
CCTTCACGTTGAGCTTCTGTTGGGCCTCTCATCTAGTTGAGGAGAAAACTTGCTTTACAAGCAATTACAATTTTTTCCCCCACCACCTGTTTTGTGTTCATCGTGCGTCCTCTGATTGAAGCTGCGAGTGAAAAGGTTATCATTTATTTGCATAGTCTTTCTCAAATTGTTTTTAGGCTCACACAAGCTAAAACCAACCAGTTAAAAATCACAATGATGTCCTCGCTTTAACTTTCATATTCCTGTGAGGCACAGCCATTTCTGTGCTACAGCATGGGTGCTGTAACCACTAAGACCCCCCCGTGTGTGTATATGTGTTTTAGCTTTATTTTGCATTTCATAAGCACTTGTATTTAATATTCAAGGTGAATCATCTGCCTGTCAGTCTGACATCTATATGATTCATTAAGAGGTTGAATTGCTTCACTTTGCAGAGGAATGTGGGTTTTGTTTAACTTGCCTAGTTTCATCGCACGTGGAGTTTTTGTCATCTTAGGCATCATTTTATTTTCTTATGACAGAGACGTTTTAATAAATCAACATAATGATAGCATTGTAACACGCTGAGCTGCTTTAGATGCATGTTCACAGACCTACAGGAAATCACCACTATCACCTAATAGAACAAAGTCAGATATTTATCATCATTTATCGTCCGGTTTTACTTGACCCGTCAACACAGTTTTTAAATCTGATATGTCGATTGAGATCTGCACTTTCAGCATAAATTGATGCCTTTTTCCTAAAATAAAAATGTATTTGCATGTCTCTCCTTATTCCAATGTATGTCCAGTGTACAATTTGTCTATGTGACAATCTACACCCTTATTTAACGAAACATGAAAATTCTACTTCCACCTTTCTATAGGAATACATACATACCACTGCACTAGTATGGATCCAGCTAGTGACTGATTTATTTTTATTTATGATGTGGCCAGTAATTGACGTCATTAATGACTGACGCAGTTCTAGTTTTGAAGATGGTGACAACAGTGTTAACGCCGTCTCATGTATATGCAATGTAAAGCATGTGGAAAGAGATGCAGATTTGTTGCGTGCTCGTGAGTGCTTGAGATCAGGGAGGACGGAAAACAGGCTTTTATATAGGATCCTCAGAAAGCTGGAGACGGCCCTGCTGGCTGCACAATTCCAGGAATGGACTAATACAATTAGCAAACCCCTTACATTTGAGAAAAGGGCTTGCATCTCTAAATTGCGTTCCTGTTTTTTTTTTTTTTTTTTTTTTTGGGAGCTATCTCAGAAATGAGAGCACATCCTGTCAACTCGTGCCATATCTGGCTCATTACGGCTTTTTTAATTCAATCACTGACCTTTTTGCTGAGCCGACAGGATCGTTTAGCTGCCGTTCCCATGCTTGTGGCCTCCTAGCTCAGAGGGAAAGCGTCTGCGGCATTGGAATATATTGTAAACCAGTTCTCTCAGCCAGTGTTTCAAAGTTTAGGTTTATGAGTTGAGGACATTTTCATGCACTGTGCCGTGTCGATATTTCCCGATCCTTCAGGCTGAGTCAGAACGGATTGCAGAGTCGTTGCTCCATGCACCCACAACTTGCTCGGAGCACCCGAAAGGCACAGCATTCATGTCAGGTTGTTAAAAAATAAAGAAGCCAGGATAATTTGTCGCTGCACATCTGAATTATGGGGAGTTTTGTGAAAATATTTTTGCAAGATATGTGCACTGGGAAGAATTGTTCCCTGTTGGTGTTTTTTTTTTTCCTGTTAGTGCCGAGCTCACCTGTACGTCGTGACGTCTGTACGGAGGAGACGCGGGTTCGGCTCCGTACACGTACAAAGGCGTGATTGTTCGTTTGTTTGTTTGGGGAAATGACATTCAGCGGCATGACAGCCAAAAATTGCACACGGTGGTTTCTCCATTCGCCCACTCCCACGTTCCCCTTTAATCCAACAGTGGTGGTCTATGCTGCGTTTCCACAGGAAGCATCACTTCTCAATACACAGGGAAATGGATTTACGTACCTGCATTTCCTCCTATGAAGATAATTGAATTGATCCTACGCGCTCTTTAAACCTGAGACAGAGACCGCTGAACATAGTCAGATTGGATTAAGGGATTATTTTAGGGAGCACAGAAATATTATGTAATAATGACTCATCTTAAAGGTAAGGTATTCGTAATGCGAAAAACACAGAAAAAGTAAACTTTCACAGACCGTAATGGAAAAACATGTTGAATTTAAGAGTAATAACCTCAGCGTATCCTCTGGACTAATAGCACTAAATTACCAGATTTGTTCGTTCAGCAAGATGAGAAAATGACGGAGTGAAGAACAAAGGCAAAAAAAAAAAAAGCGGCGAAGGTTGAATCAGTCAAATAATAGAGGAGATGGACAAAAAAAAGATAAAAGCGAGTCTCTTTATTTTGAATAACAGCCGCACACAGCCTTCAAAGCCTCATAAAGAAGCCTGAAAAGTGTGGTAGCACAGGTTTAAAAATAAAATGCAGACAGCGATATAGCTACTGTATGGATTTATAGTGAAGGGGGGGGGTGTTTGTGATTTTTCAATTATCCCTGCAGGATCAATAATGAGCTGTTCAATGATTATCTGCTCAACATGCTGATCAATAGCGTCTGGGATATGACCTCTGACTGAAGTTTCACACAGAGAAACGATGCGTCCGCAGGAACAGCGCGTTCACTTTAACCTTCAAAGCCGAAATGAGCTCAATGCAGAATAAAAGGTTTTTCATTCAGTTCAACGGAGATTTCAGATCCTTTGTATGTACGATGCCGTTTCACTGCAGATGTGTTTCTGAGACAAGAACAACTTGATTGCAAAGATAAGTACAATCTGCCTCTGGGGCGCAGCCTGTTTAGGGGCTCACATCACGGCGCCTTTATTCCAATGCGGCGGAGGGAGGCGTTACCGTGGTAGGGCTTACAGCTCCATGGCGTGATGACATCGCTCGCCGTAACGCTGATGGAGAAGCGACGCCTCCGCTCCGCGAGTGAGCGAGTGAGAGGTGGCTGGTAAAGGAAGTCAGACATGGGAGATGCTATTTCTAAGGAGTTAGAAGAAGAATCTTAATGGTCCTTTATTGTAGAAAGTGAGATTTTTCATTATAAGTTCTCTGTGTTATATAAACTATCGATGTGAACTTTCTCCACATTTATTCTCGCACTCATTCCGTATCAAAACCTGCCTTAAAACTACTTCTGCTAGGAACAAATATGGACTACATATCGTTAGCCTCATTGCATAAGTGACTCAAGCCTAATTGAGTTATTTGCCTATGTCATTGGCCTTTTACAACACGTATTAGAATCCAAAATAACTACCGAAATCATTTATTTCGACCTAGTTAGTTTCAGTTTTGATACGAGCAAAACGTCAGAGAGGAAGAAGTGGCTGACCACAAAAGAAGTGACGTCAATCAGAGAGATTTTTCACTGTGTATTTACACTTAAAATGAATTTTTTGCCTCAAATTGTGATAGATATAGTTCATATATATGTACCGGTAGGACATAGATGTTTAAATGAAGGCACATTTCTACCTAAGTCAATTTTTCTTACTTAATTCTTACGAGGTTCAATGGTCGAATTATTCGTTTTCGTATATTTGTTACACATCTGGTTGAATGTACTGTTTAAATATGAATGATGCTAATGATATATGAACCCTTACACCCATGAAGTGATGCAGATGATACTGTACACAGAACTATTAGAACACTGTGCCTCATTAATTCCCACCTTCAGCCACGCTAAGCTAGAGAAGGTGAGTTAATCGTTTTATTGCTTATTTCCAACCCAGCGACCTCTGTCTGGAAACGGAGAAATTAGAAAACAAAGAGGTGGTGATGAGTCATAACGTCAAACTGATTCATCAGTGTGTTAAACTGAAGGTGGTTACAAGCTCATAGTAATAAATGGTAAAAAACCTCCTGCAAGCATATTGTGGCAGTGTTTAACAGGAAATTCAAAGCCATCCAGAAACCAGGATTTCTTCTGGATCATTCCCAAAATGTAATCATCTGTTCACTGTACCAGTCCTAACATTCGCTGAAAGGTTGATGAAAATCTGCCCAGAACTTTTTGATTTATGAGGCAAACAAACAGGCAGACCTGAGTGTCTGTTTGTTACACTGAGAGAAAAAGTGCAAAGACGCTCGCTGTCTTTAGATGTGAGTATAAAGACACCAGCAACATGCTTTTGTGACACAATTTAATCGTATTTATTCAGGAGAAATATCCAAAGACACACATCTCCTTCTCCTTCTCTTCACTGCAGCACTCGTTTTGTTGTGATAAGCTGAGGTTAAATCACTTATATGCACGTTTTAAAAATGTGTGCATAATAAAACCAAATGGAAACTCGGGGAAACTAAAACATTGTAATGCGTTTTCCTTTCCTTTTACTGCGTCTGTCCCCTCAGCCCTCACTTCTCTCTCTCGCTCCCCCTCTAATGGAGGTACTTAGCATGTGTGGCGTGTGAGCAGTGCGGAGAAGTGTTGATTCTGTATTCAATTAACCATGTCTGCCTGGGAACAAGTGAACCAGCCCAGCCTCTATCTGTCTATCCGCGCAGAGAGAGACAGAGGAGGCTGAGAAAAGGTCAGGGATTAATTACCAAATCGTCGCTACCGAATCAATTTTAATGCCGTTATTCTAAAATTGTCTTTATTATGGCTGTCAATCGAACTAATTAATCGCGCAATTTGCCGCGATTAATTAAAATGAATCGATTAATCACGATTAATCGTTTTGTTTCCTCCATTACGAGACTGAAGCTTGTAATGGTGGGTCTTTAAACGTGAAATCACGGGATGAATGTGGAACGAACACGAAGGCAGCGCATTTAAATTCAAATGCTATTCAATAGCATCTTGTTCACTTTAAATAAAAGAAATAAAACCATCAAGTCTGTCAGTTGGAATTTCTTATCTGAATTCCTTGGAAAGGGGAATCATTTTTTTACATGCGATGATATAAATGAGAGATCATTTTTTAATAATAGTGCTGCAAATGTTAAAAAAGGACCAAGAAAGACACACAAGAGAGAGTTTCAACGGAACATTTCTTTCATCAAAATGTGGATTAAAATCTGCAAAAGCTGGCGGCTCATTGGCTGTTTGTCTCCACACCAGGAAGTGGTTTGCGGGAAAAACATGCTTGCGTCAGAAAGTGTCGGCTCAGATGTGGGCCACACTTCCAAAAAGTGGAGCAGATAACTTGTCTGATTTGCCATTTTCTGTGATTAATTGCTCGTTCCTTACAGCATGCACAATAAGCGTTTACCTGCCCCCGCTTCTCTCTTTCTTTCGCTGCGCCTCGCCATCGATCGCTTCCCCATCCTCCCGTTTTTTCCCCGTCTCTCCATCCCTTTGCTGTCGGTAACTCTCCTGTCCACTTGCTTATTCCATCTGACTCTTAGATTCCCCCTCTCTTATGCCAAAAGGGAACATTTTGCTCAAATGAAAATATCGTGTCTGTGCTACAGACAATCCGGAATTGAGTAGAATGACCTCATTCCACTGGCACCTAATTTAGGTTATTTGATTTTTGATTTCAGTTTTTTTGCAGTGTACCGTGCTGCGTCCTCTCTGATGATTCATTATGGATTTCTGTGCACTTAGTGTTTAACATACCTGCACACGTGGGCTTTCAAGAGAAAAAAGCTGTTATTCCTTCGGTAAATTTAGGGGGCAAATATTTATTTGAGACGAGCACATATTTCACCGTCCCCCTGGCAGCCCCCCCTGAGTGCTTATGTGTGTGTTAAGACCTGGTAGCTTTATTAATCAACAGCGTGAGGGTGACTTGACCAATTTCGCACATAAAGGTCACTTTTCTTGTCATGCTGAGTGCTACGTTACTGTGAACACAGTTGTATAAAGTCGTCTCTGGGTCTGGAGCTTTAGGAAAGAACCCCAATATCATTAATTGCTTCGAATTGTATGACTTTTTTCAAGAATTTCCCTGATGCACTATATCAAATCTTCATGGAAATGCAATGCTAAATGCCCTGAGTGCCCATTTAACATTTCATCACTCTCATAAGTTTTGCAAAGAGCCGCTGTGTCCACAGCAGATGACAGCAGGTCAAGCTGCTTATCCCACAGAGGGAGCCCATCTTTTATAAAGCATGCTGCTTTATTCAGGTGGCTTTGTCTCCCATAATGGAGTTTAGTGCTCAGTGGCACTGCAAAATGGTGAGTCAGGAAAGGTGCTTCAGTTGTTACCATTCATGATTTATTGCAGTTCTACTTGGTCCTCCAAATGGAATGCACCATTCAACTTTTAGTTTCTGACGTCATTTACATCTTGAGGATTTTGAGGGGAGTGCTGCCAAGGGTGTCGCTTCGGGGGAGGAGAAAAAAAATGGTTTCAGGTGTAACTCTGATGTTAACAAGGTGTTTTTTTTCACTTGGATCAGCTGGACAGCTGGAGATCTCCCTCTGATCCGCTTCATCCAATAAGCTTTTGATAAAGCTCATCCAGTGGCTGATTCTTCAGTAGACCTGAGCAAGAGAAGCTTTTCACAGTCCAGCTGATCTTTCTGTGTCAATCCAGGGCTTATTAGCAATAACTGATCATTGTAGAGGTGGGCCTAAGAGCATGATTTGTGACATTGCAACTGGTTTGAAGAGCCACATTGGTTAAATTTGCACTTTACGCAAGTGTGGTGAAGATGGACTGCAGACATGGGGCCAAGGCATGTCAAACATCACTGCTCATTCAACATGTTTGACCATTGAAAGACATCATTCTAACCATGGTTTGATATTTGACTGGCTGCAATGCTATAAACCAATGCTGCATTCTGTTTTATGTGAAGATGACATGGCAAACCGAACAAAGGCAAGGGCTCAAAATGATACACCCCCCACCGCAAGTTATACAAAAGTGGAAGAGTGCATTTGATTCCTTTTGCTTTAGGGAGCCAGCACAAGGCCTCAGTGATGTGTTAGAAGAGATTTAAAGCCATGCAGGTCCACGGGGATGTCACGGAGCAGCTACAGTACAAGCCGCCAACATCAGTGAGATTGTGGATGACAGTATCTCGGGTGCATATGGCAGCACTTCTGAGGGAAGTGGGGCGATGGCGATTCCAGGTCACAATGGTGCGCCACACCGTGACGACAAAGAGGATTTCTATGGAGCTTGCGCAGCTTCTTGAGAAGCACAAACACGCAAGGCACCTCCACATGTAACCTCTCACCATCATCCCGAAATGAGATGATTCCAAGCGCCTCTGGTGTTACAGATTCAAGGCTCATCTCCTTGATTAAAGAGGCAAAACTGTCCTCATGGCGAAAGGAAGTGAGGGAAGCAGTGTGCATTATGGGGAATACATTACTCTACAGGGCTGACTGAAAAGGAGAATGCTTGGAGGCACTTGATGTTACATCCATCATTGACGCCACTGAGGGACACCTTACATGCCTTAATCCTTAATCCTATGATGGTACTTGCAAAGCTCCACTTGCAAAGCCATCCCAGAGGCATGCAACTTCATCTTGGATCTTTTATAGTGTCTTTCCTTTTTCTTTCCCACATCTTGCATCCACCATTATAAAAAAAAGCCCTTTGCGAATCTAGCTAGATGGTCGACTACTTGTCCGACTGTCCAAGAATTAGACAGTGCCACGATGGGTGTGCCAGATTAAGTTTCGCGGATGCCCCTCTACAAAACCTCCCTGCTTTGATCCAAACCATTTCAGCAGATCTAGCTGAGGGACTGGGAGGCAAGCTTTGAAGATTCTGCACCATCTACATGCTCGTCATGTTTCAGACACACTGCTATCAGTAGCTCGGAGCCTGCAAAATACCTAAAGTGCATGCAATGGAATATAAAGTGGAAGTTCAGAGTTCACAATGAGAAACTACATAAAGTATATGAGAAGATCAAGGCGCTGTGTGAAGATATCTGATCGACTGGGACACAGAGGATGAAGTGGAAAAGAAAAAGTTGGAGGAGAGCGCGATTGAACTTTGTGTTGTGAAGGGCGTTTGCAGATCAATGTGAGATGTCACACAGCAGAGAAACCTGCTCAGTTCAGGGTAAAGGATTCCCTCAAAATTAGAACTCAGTGCCTCACATGACATTTAACTGTGGAGAAACGTCCTTCAGCTTCTCGTTTTGAAGGTAACATCTCACGCGTAGCAACCATGCTGTGACACACACACACAGGAGAGAACCCCTTCAGCTGTTCAGTGTGCGGGGAACAAAAAGAAAAGTTTTCTACATGAAAGTCTGAAACATCACACGCCTCTTCACACACAGGAGCGACCGTTCAGGTGCAACGCTTGTGACACGACATTCACCAGGCAGTCTCTCGTCAAAAGTGTTTTTGTGAGAGCGGCAGTGGTTCAGAGAAGCTGTGCTGCAGTGATGAAACACCGGAGCAACGCGGTGTGGAAGCAGCCATGCACGCTGGACAAGAAAACGTCTGTCATTAGAGTGCAGTGCTGTTTAGGTTTGGGAATTTGCATTCCCTTTGCCTAATGCATTTCCTCATTCATCACACTGTCTTTTTATATTGGCATTTACAGGTTTTTGCAAATATGGACATTGAAACATGTTTTCTTTTCCTGGCCCTAATTAATAAGACTCCCTTTTAATGTGATATATTAGCTCCAAATATTTGTTTTTAAATATGTTTTTTGCACAGAGCAGGGACCAGGGGTTTTGTCCTCTATCTCTTCCAATAAAAAATGCATTATGAGGACATCTCTTAATGTCTGGACTGAACCGGAGGGATGATTAAGATTACAGCAAGAATAAAACATCTTGATCTATTAAAACATCTGCTTCATATGTGCTTCCAATATAAGTGAAGTATGCACACACAGTCAGTTTGTGCTAACGTCTAATAATTATTCGTATTTATTTATTTAATGAATTTAGTTATTTTTCCCACACACACACACACACACACAGCCACCTCATTCCTCCTTTTCCTAGAAACCCAATTTATATATATTTTGTGCTGTTAGCTTTACATTATTTATGACTTTACCAGGTGTTTTAGGAGATAACGGTTGTATCTCATGGTCACACACCTGCCCACCTCCCTTTCTTCCTCGCCTGCGTCGCTCGCCTCCCTCCGTCCCGTACACGCAGCCTCTCCAGGTAATCTGTGAGGCTACAGACGGACTCTTCCGGGTCCGCTTCCGCCTGCTTCAGTGGCTCATTCCTCTCTCTGTTCATCATTAGTTATCTTTCCTTATTTTGCCGCCTGGAAATGTGCGCGGTCACGGCGCTCAGCTCAGGGTTCTTTCACTTCGCAGCATCGCCTCGTGAAATTTGACGATATTTGCAAATTTGGATGCCACTGCACAGCCATGCCTTCACCATGGTAATGGGCTGTCAATGGCGGTGTAGCCACGCCCCCTGGACCGTTCCCAGGCTTTATCGTCACTTTTAAAGTGAGCATCATGCTGTATTGAAGAAGACTTGAGAACAGCGAACTCATTTGGAAAGTGTTTACGGAGGTAATAAATCAAAGTGAGAACGAGGCTGAGTTTCGTACATAAACAGGAAGCAGGATTTAGCCGCTTCCTCATTCCACATTCCACGAGGGAGTCGGACGCCAGACGTTAGGTGGCGTTTGTCCTAACCACGAGGGCGCAACCTGTTACTCCCAGTTTTAATAGAACGTAAATCAAAATATGAAAGAGAATTAATTAAAGTCTTTATCTTGGCGCGCGGCGGCTGCAAACTTATGCCTCCGCGCATACGAGTGAGTGAATTAACAAAAGCAATCTGCTTCTGACCCGATAGCCACCTCTTTATTTTCCCTCTCGTACAGTATCTCTCCTTCCTCTCGTCTTCTGTGTGCTCGCCAGGTGCTCCGGGAGATAACCTTGTATGCTCTGCTTTTATGTCACGGCCAAACTCATTTTTGCCTTCACCTTCTCTCCCCTCTCCAGGCCTCTCTGCCTCCCGCTCTTCTCCCCCCCCCCCGATCCCTCCATCACGTACTTCTCTCCGTTCCTTCCCCGCTCGGCTTTCTCCGTCTTTTTTAGCCGTAACGCTGGTGTGTGTTTCATCTGACAGAGCAGGGCTTTTGTAGTGGTGGCCTGCTTACCATATCAAAGGCTGTGATGGCATGATAAGGCTGCTTAGATTATGCAGGGGATCTTTCAGAGAATGGTTGAAAGCGTGTCTGCATGCGTGTGTGTGTGTGTGTGTGTGTGTGTGTGTGTGTGTGCACGCTCTCGTGTTTGCTAACTAGTAGGAATAAGATAAGTCCTCTTATTTGCATGCATTTACTCTGCATGTGTCAGTGAATTGTTCTTTGTGTGTGAGCATTAAAGATACAAAAAGTGTTTTTTTCTTTAAAACTGGATTAAAAAAAACTCTTTGAAAAGGAGAAGAAAGCTTCTTTTTTTTTTCTTTTACACAGCATGCACCTTCAGAAATGAAACAGGCGGTGGTAAAAGCAAGATGAACCAGCAGGTAGAGGAAACAAACCACATTTATAAAGATTAAAGAATATGATCAAGGTTTTATGAACTTTGTCACAGGCCTGAGTCTGACGAAGCACTCAGCAAAGCAGGATGCTCACGCTAATGCTAATAGAATGCCCCACATTTTGTGTGTGTGTGTGTGTGTGTGTGTGTGTGTGTGTTCCGCATTCTCAGGCTAGCGGGACCAGAGAGCAGCTCAGGGTGATCAGGGATGATTCATTGCCCTGATTGGGATTCCTAATTGTGGTTGTGCATACAGACTTAAACACGCGACGTGAATTTGAATTTAACGATAAATGATTTCATACGGTGCATAGAGACAATTTGCAAGGTGCTGTAAATAATGGTATTTTATCTCTTTCTGTCCCTCTGGTACCCCACAGCTGAGCCGTCGAGTGTTTGTCACGATGCTGCGTGAGGGGAGGAAGGCGTTAGCCAGATAGAGAATCATCTACTCGTCCTTTTTACACTTTCCCTTCCACTTCCTGTCTATGCATAACCCCATCTCATCAGATAGACGTAACTCTAGAGTGGTCGGTACTTTGTGATTACCATGACATAAATCTGCTTTTAAAGGAGCAGGACGACATTAAATATGGCGGAGGTTGACAATAAATTAGTGGGGCACAGTTAATGAAAGTTAAATGAAGAAACTTCCTGCTTAAATGTGCATATTATCACATGTAAATGTTTTATTCATACAGAAGTCTACTTCTCTTCTCTACTTCTCTTTATGAAAACACCTCGCCTGTCTAATAATGCGTGTCCATTCCTGTACACGGCGATGAGACACGTGTTATGACGTCCAGTCGCTCTGCTCAGACAGCTTTGCAGCTTAATTGACCAGACTGACCTTTGCAGGAATGATCAGACGCTCACCAAGCTCCTCCGACGCTTTCATGTTCCCTCATGTGTTCTCCTTTCTTGTGTCTTGCTCGCGTCTTGTATTTATCTTGTTCCCTTCAAACCGCCGTCTTACTGTGAAGAGGGGACGTATTTGTGCAGAAGACTGAGCAGATTAGAGGAGGACTTTGTTTCATTTTGGTTTTTAGTCTCTCGATTTGTGTATATATATATTTTCACACAATAGTGACCATCAGTTGTTGTTCTCTGTCTCTTGCAGTAACTTCCTCTTTCAGATGAAGCTTTTACTGCAGCAATTTTGTCAATTACTATGTCCAAAATGGAAGCAAAATGCAGAATAATAAACCCAAAAGTTGAAATAAGAGGGCAACCTTCAAAATAAACCGCAGTGCAAAAGACACACACGATTGTAGGAGGGTAGAACTGGATTCGATTTGAGACGTGTTTGCATTATCATATTCTTCATTCAGAGGGAAGCATTTAGTTTTATTCTCATATTGTATAAAAAAAACTGAGCGAATAAAATTAAAGGCTAAAATATCTGTAGTAAAACATAATGTTACTGTGACAGCCTTATTATATATCATCAATATAATAAGAACATAGTTTAATATAATATCAGAAATATGGCTGCAAATGACCAATTTTCATATTTATTTAAATGTGAGCTGTTTGTGTCATTATTGAATTGGCTCCTTTATAATAATCTTTTTTTAACACACTTTAACACAGGATATATTTTCATGTTCTGTAATGACGCTGCGATTTGTATTACGGTCAAATAATGGATCTCTTGAACTCTTGTCTTATTAATCCTTGAACTTTGCATTGCAAGTGTTTCACTTCTGCAGTCAACCTCACATGTTTCCGATTTTTTTTTTAAAACCAGTTTAATGTACATAACTCATTTGTGGTTGCAGAGATATTCTATATTTATTATCATTGATTGAAGTTCAATAGACATTAGTTCTCTTTCAAAGAAATGACCTTTGTCTAAAATGTCTTGGTGTGTGTTTGCTAACGGGTGAATGCACATGTGTTTCTGTTTGCCTTTTTTTTGTTAGTGAATCTGCATTTTTTTTTATGAATAATATATTTTTTACATGAAGGACGGTGTGCATTTACAGTACAGGATGCATCTGCATCAACAGCAGAGGTGGTAAATCCTCCATAGGAGAATAGAGTGGAGACGGTAAGAATAGAGCGGAGACGTCACTCAATGATCTATAGATACTCGGATCATCACTTGTAGCTGCAGCAGTAATCAGTGCAATTACTGGATGACAGCAGGGACGGCTGGAGTGGAGGTGAGGGGAAAGACGTGAGGCCTGGATGTCGGCTCAGGCCTTAAAACCTCTGCCTCAGCCCCATCTGCACTTCACACACACACACACATACACGCACACGTGTCAAGAAGAAATCCAACTTTTTATCCTTCGGAGGCATGTTCCCATATTCATCAAGTTCCTCCTCCTTCTGTGCCATTCATTGTTGTCGGATACTATTAAAACACATCAGTGAGTCACGCCGGTGCACTGGGAGAGATATCACTTTATTGCCATGAACACGGGGCCCTTCTGTTTATTTTGAGTCAGTCCCACGTACGCCGTTTGCCGGCGCCGTGAAAGGCTCATAGTGTACAAATGTGCATTAGTCAGCGGCTGAAAATAGTTCCCATCAAAAGCTATTTTTCCTCCTGCGTGAGCAGCGTTTGCTGAAAAGTAACCGCGGCGGCCCGGCTGTTTGAGGAAATCACTCCAAAGTTTGTGAATGTGTGTTTGATGTCGTGTGTTTCCAGTAGGAATGAGTGGGTGGGCATAGTGTACATTTACAGGTATCTATAGTGTTAATAGTGTTGTGTACTTTGACAATTTGATTTCATGATTTAACTTATTTTTATATAAGTCTATCCTATATTATATATGTTATCTGAAGTGACCATGTTGTCAGGCATCCACTCTATCAGTGCTCCATTGGTCCTCCCTGGGCTTACGTGATATCGTTATGTGATATCGTTTTCAGAAAAGTGGACACATAGAAAAAACATACGTCAGAAATGTTGCATATTACACAAGATTTAGCGCTAACAATAGGAGCAGAATGAGCAATGTGTACATACAGCAATAAATGACGATACATTTAATTTAATTTTCATAATTCTCACTGCTCTAAAACCGCTCGACATGATGAAGAAACAGCAGTAGACTCAAGTTTGAAAAAAAAGAGCTATCATTAATTATGATTTTAGTCACAACTCCTACTTGTAGCTTAATAACACAAACATGTTTTTTTAGCGTGTGTGTCTGTGCGTGTGTTTAAACCTGACAGTTTGATTTGTTACGGCTTAATTGTTGTCGGAGCATTGTTATTGCTTTCTCTGGAAAAAAAAAAAAAAGTGAGCTAATAAGCAGCATAATCATCACCCCCACTGCCATGAGAGTGTGTGTGTGTGTGTGTGTGTGGTAACGTCTGGTGTGTCGCTGCTTTGGTTGCGCCGTGATAAAAGCCGAATCTCCTCAACCTGTTTGCCTCAGCGCGTTTTACTTTCTCCTCCATTGTTTCCAATTATCTTTCTTCTTCTCTTGCACAGATTAAAAAGATTTTACCGTGGCGTTGCCGGCGGCCCAGCGAGCTCCGGTGATAAACGTAGAGGCTTAGCCTAATAATGCAGAGTTATACATACATCCCTGACACACGGAGCCCCACTGAAATATAAATAATGTCATGGCCACACGTTAGTAACTTGTGGCTACAACATAAATAATGCATAGTCATGACATTCATTTTTTCCTCATTCGCATTTTCGAATTGGATGAGGTGGATTTGTCAGTGTATCAATTAAAGAAAAATGCAGGTTTTAACTATGGAAACAGGTTTTGCAAATAAATCAAGGCTAATGTGACGACCTGGTATGTCACTTATCGTAACATTACGCTGTAGTTAGTAGTTTAGTTTTAGTAGTAGTAGTAGTAGTAGTAGTAGTGCAATTCAATTTCAATTCAATTTATTTGAATAGCCCAGAATCACAAATCACAGATTTGCCCCAAAGGGCTTTACAGTTTGTACAAAAGCAACACAACACCCCCTGGTCTTAGACCCTCACATCATACAAGGTAAAAGAGAAACAGAGGTGGTATCCCTCTTCCAGGACGGACAGGCTGCGCTGGATGATGTATGCAGGTGGAAACATTACAGGGAAAAGAAATGTAATGAATTTGGGTGTAAGTGGAGGATGAGGAGCAGGATCCGTCACACCTTCCAGGTTTCACCAGGACAGCATCAGACCCTCCAACATCCGTAGATCCCTCAGTGGCTGCACTGCAGCATGTTCTGTGGATGAGAAAACACAGAAAACACAGCAGATTTAAAAGTACAACAGTGGTTCATCAGTATCACAGATAGAAGAAGAAAAAGAAGCTCAGAGCATCTCATGAGGAACAGACTAACCTATCGCAGCATCACTATGACTAGGCCAGCCAGGGCCCTAACTATACGCTTCTTCAACAGGAACGTTTTAACCTGTTCTTAAATATAGGAAGGGTGTCTGCCCCCCGGACTGAGACTGGAAGACGGTTCCACAGGAGAGGAGCCTGATAGTTGAAGGCTCTGCCTCCTGTTTTAATTTTAGAATAAGCTGCATATTGGGAGCGTAATGTTCTTGATTAGCGATATGGGACTAAGAGATCCCTAAGGGAGGATGGTGCCTGACCGCTGAGCGCTTTATAGGTGAGGAGCAGGATTTAGAATTCTATACGAGACTTCACAGGAAGCCAGCGTAGAGAGGCTAATACAGGTGAGATATGCTCCCTTCTTCTACTGCCAGTTAATAAACGTGCAGCTGCATTCTGGATCAGCTGGAGAGTCCTTACAGACTTTTTGGTGCAGGTTGGGTCCTATTACCTCATCTTCCACATGTGCCACCATTCAATTTATTTCTGTTATCCTGTTTAGTGTCATATCTACTTTTCCTGTGCTGGAAGCGGAATCCCTACTCATCTGTTGTCATGGAGACATTTGAGCTCTTCTATGACATAATCTCACTGCACACTCTCCTTAAATCCCGCTCTAATATTCTGACGTATTCAGATGGAAGCTCAGGTACTGTTTTCGTTTCCATGGCGACAGTGCTGATTGTTGTTAATGGATATGGACATTCGCTTATAGCTGAGCTCTCGATCAAATGTCTAAATTCATTAGAATTTATTAGTTTAGGATAAACCGAGGTACAATAGATTACATTATTATCATCTGTCATTTCCAAAAAATGAAAAGTCTATTTGGATTCAAAAGGATTTTATTATCCTCATTTACATCAAATATTTCCCAAAAACACACAAACAAAGGAAAGGTGATCCAGTAGCTGATTCTATCAATGTATATATAATTGACAAAAAAAAAAATCAACTGTCATGGAGATTACCACCAGTCTCCCTGCAGGATGGAATTAGAGAAAAAGAATCAACAGGATCTAAAATTAGAGCTTTACTCAGTGGCACATCAGTGCACGAGATGCACATCTAAGCAGGATATTATGACAGCCCCGTGACACATTGTACTGTGTGTGTGCGTGTGCGTGTGTGTGTGTGTGTGTGTGTGTGTGTGTGTGTGCGTGCGTGTGTGTGTGATGTAATTGCCGGCGACACATTAAGCTGTGGGGAACTGGCAGAGTCATGACGCGCCATCTCATATGGTGGGGAGGTGATGTGACAGATCTCAGCGCACGCACAAACACACACACACGAACATACACACACGAACATACACACATATGCAAATCCATAAAACAGATTGCAATCCCTCACACATTATATACACACACACACACGTTAAGATGACTCATTGGTTTTTCAGAGCGAGCAAACAAGAAACGTTAAATGTGAAAGGTCGATATTCCACGGCGGTGCTCTCACTTTGACTTAGCGCCGCGTCACGCTGCACTTTTAAGAAAAACGAAAGACGAGTCATCGGTCGTCAGCGTCGCTTTCAGCTGCACCAAAACACACACCACCCTCCGCAACACGTCTTTAAAGCGGCCGTGCAGGATTTTTTTTTTTTTTTACATATAAGTGAACGTCTGACCCCTGCACGAGTTCACATTATGCTGTCACTAACAGCTGCATCGCTGTGTGTTGCACGCTTTTTAACCTCGTGTCTGGGGACAGTCCTGCCGGCCCAAACAGCAACGAGTCATTTCACAGGGCTTGTGTAACGCTATGAATAAATAAACACCCAGGTATGAATTACATTGTGGATTACGTTATAAAAAAGTAACTTTTGATTATATTCTCTGCCTATTTGCCGCTTATCATCTGCCTGAATCCATGTGAATAAAGCTGTTTTTAATAGAACGTTGACCTCCAGTGTGCCATAACACATAATGACACTGTTTCGGAAAGTGGAACAAAAAGTACATTACGTCAAACTCGGGTGGGATGGAGATGTGTGTAAAATGACAAAATATGAGGAACAAGACTTCTGGAAGAGTGTTTCGTCTGGTCTGCATGAACGAGATGTGAATGTTCGATAGAGGCGTCTGAATAAAAGTGGAAATTATCTAGTAGCAGTAGTAGTATCGTGCATTAAGACGGTGATATAGTAATTTATTAATGAGTCAAATTAAAACTTCCTATTGTGTTTAATTAATTACCAATTTTAATAAATGTTTGTACAAATAAGTAAAAAAAATATTATATGAGTGCTGCAGAAATTAGGCTAAAACCTGGAGATGAGTTAACAGTGTAGCCATGTGGAGTCATTGTGTTTGTTTTAATGGGATTTTCATTAAAAACCTGAAATAAAGCCTATGGTCAAAATAAGGATGAGCTATTTTCACATATGACAAATATATCAGTTGCATAGTAATCGCATTCACACTTTAAAAATCAAAAAAAGGCTTTATGTGGAGATTATTTTGTAAAACAAAACATTAGTTTGCTTTCTGCAATAACCTAAAATCCAATTGCAATGCATTGCATTCCAGGCTATTCCTATAACAATTTAAACATGTTGTATTTTTCCATGAATTTATTTATACTTATTTTCTTTCTTTTTTTATCATACCTCCTAAAAATAGAATCACCAAGTGCACTTCGTGTTCACCCAAACCCTCCTTTTTCACGTGAATCCAGGAAGGATTTTTTATGTCGCGGCTGCAGCTTCTGCCAGTTCGTCATTTGCTCTCCTTCGCTCTCTCTCTCTCTCTCCTCATGCCTCTCCGCTCTCGGCTTTGAGCTTTGATGACCAGGTCATTTACCAGATTGCAGAGCAGAGTTGGCCATTTTACTGCCCTCTAAATCTATCCGTAGTGTGTAGTGTGTGTAGCGCGTGCGTGCGTGTGTGTGTGTGTGTGTTTGCGTGCCGGCACCTATATGGGCGGTACGTGTCGGCACCGTGCCCAGTCAGGCTACATCTTTGAGCAAGGATAAATAGTGGCAATTCATTCTCTCCACTGAGTCCTAAATCAGCGGAAATGGAGTCTCTTGTCTGTCTCAGCGATGTGATTCCATCTATGAAATGTGCTGCAAATAGAGGCTCGACAATACCGAAACAGTGCAATCACACACAGGGAAATCAAAAAAACAACAACAAAATCTAGAGTGTGGGAGGAGGTGAAAGGTGAGATAGATAAAGGGAAAAGATGTAAAGAAGATTACAGGCCGTGCACGGAGTCAGTCAATGCACCCTGATCGTTTAATATTCCCTGATTGTGAGAAGGTGCTTTGGGTGCAGCTTCCGACGGGATCAGTGCTGACGCAGTGCTATCACACAGGCCTCAAGACAGGGGTTCCTGCCCTGCATTTTTATCATGCACCGAGTCGAGTGTCGAAATGCACATGGTGCATATATCTGCATTAATTAAATAATCATTACTATTGGGCGGAGGGCAGAGCACGTTTTGCATCCAGGAGCCACCACCTAAGATAACAGTAAGACAGCCACGACCTGTCCGCAGAAGTTTGCTAGCCGTCCTCTTTTCTGTTCGATCTGCGTGTGGAATAGAGCGACTTTTTTGGGGGATCTCGTTCATATTAGCGCAGTAAACTCCTTTATCTCAGTCAGTCAGGTGCCGGTTCCATAAAAAAAAGACAATTTGGGAGGGCAGCAGTTTTCAGGGTTTTACGACCTCCTGCAGCTGTTTCTAGAATAATTTTCAGAATCGTTACAGGTGCACATGCATGTTAGATATGCGTCCATTTTTTTTTTTTTTTGATTGTGTGTGTCGAGCATATCCTTTTTTGGGGGAATTATCATTAAAAGTTGCAGCAGCACTTTCATTACATTGTAAAGCTCTGTTGGAGCTCTCCTCCTCATGTCACTTCCCAGCGCTTTCATCGCAATTTAAAGCCCCGTTGTCCAGTTTCTTCATGCACAGATCGAGCAGCCTACCTAACAAAATTATGGTGAAGTCTCTCAAGTTTAACTACATAAGAGCTACCGTGGCTGTAGCCGTCCTACTCCTACACAAGATGTGTTTAAAGACCCTCAGGAAATCCCAGCACTATCACCTATCGACGGTAACATGCCCGCGTTGTTACACTATACAGGGAAAACTACGAAGTTAGACATCCATCATTGGTCCAGTTTTACTTTACTATGTAGATTAATATCTGCACTTTTAACATAAATTGCAGCCTATTTCTTACAAGAACTCTATTTGCATGTCCTGCCATATCTCAATTTTACGTCTATGTCTCAGCCAACGTGGAATTTCTATTCATCTATGTACCAGTCCAACACACCCTCATTTGGCCAAATGTGAAAAATCTACTTAAGCTTCCTCTTTCCTATAGGAATGCCTACTTCCTATAGGCACTGCACTAGATATGTCAGAAAAAAGCAAGGAACTATGAACTTATATCCATGCTGGAGCTCCTTTTTCTGTGAGTTTCATGTACTGCTGAGTCTAGTGGTTTTGTGAAGGTTACTGCTCAACTGTAAATGTAATTAGATGCAAAAACTAGAATACTGTGTGGGACTATTTTAACTGCTGAATGGACATAGTTGGTGACAGGAGCCAGTCAGTTAAAGATCATTGCACAGCCGGGGAATGTTAGATTTTTCGATGGAATGGATTAAATTTGTAAGAGTATTTGCTGGCCACTGATTCATGTGTTAATGCAGCGTGCATGAGTCAGAAGAAAAACAAGACGCGAGCGAGTGTGAGCTGCCAGGTGGCGGAGGCAGACAGCGTCATCCTTTTGAAATGTTTTGCCAAGAAAAAGTGCTTTTTCTTTTGTTTCGCTGAGAAATGTGCACACACACACACGTTATTTCCTCACGCTAACATGCAACTAATTCCTGATTCCCAATGCGCCTTCTTTCTGTTCCATCCTTCTTTCATTGACTCGCTCTGCCTCCCCTATTGCAGCCCCCTCCCCCAGTATTTAATTAAGCTATCAATTCTGCTATTCTGCCTGAATTTAAATGCGTGTTTAGTGAAATTAGCTTGTAATAGCCCACTTAAATTTTGAATCAAGAGTATGTTAATCTGTGTTAATGTTATTACTTTCTTTCTCTCACTATTCCTTTTGGTCTCCTCTTTTTTTCCTTCGGTTCCAGCTTATTCTTCCTTCCCCGAGCGGTCTCCAGCTGTCGGACTTGTGGCATTTTGAAAAGGGGAAACGCAAACACCTTGTTGTTCTGAGAATCTATTTGCTGGCATTTCCAAAGGCCGACGGGAAAGGTTTGATAAGCTTGTATGAACATGCCTGTGGGCACGTGTGTGTACAATGGCTTATTTGCTTATAGACAATAGATATTTAATGGGTACTTGGAGTATATTTATGTGTTATATGTGCTTTTCCTATTATTTTATTTGCATGTATGGCAGTCAGGGTGGAAAAAAAATGTGCAGGTTTGTGCATCTGTGTGAACGCTGGTGGGTCTACGTGTGTGACATTTGGCTGCTCCAGTGGTGTGGGCTTAATAAGTTCCTGTTATTTGTTTCCTGTCAGAATCACATGAGAACTCTGACCGTGGATATGAGATCTAACACTCTCGCGTTTGGAAGAAGAGATACGATGTCATTAGCAAATTGAAAGCATGCATGGTGGGGTGATATATTTAATTTGATTTGATTAAACGTTGTGCAAATGTGCATAAAAACTATCCCTAACTAGCTTAGCATGACTTCAAAAACAATGCAGGGTGAAGTTGTAATGTGCTCAAAACAGGGAAAAAAGCATCTAAAATGTTCTGCTGCTTCACCTGCTACCCTATGTGATATGCATGTGAAGCAAAGCGAAGTGAAGTGGGATAAAGGCCAGCAGCGAGCTTCGACAGCCCGCGCGCACGCCGACATGTAAACCCTTGTAACTCATAATGGCTTCTCGGGAACAGCGTGCGCTGCGGTTTGGCAGCGCTGAAGCAAATCCTCTGTGATTCTCTACCTCAAGGCCACGCTTTTCTCCCTCTGTCATGGCCATTCAGTCAGTGGCCGGTATCGCACACAGGCTTCCCTCCTCTGACAACCGCACACATCAGCCTAAACTGAGGTTTGTCTGTCGAGCTGGGCATTAGCATGGCACGCCGTGGGCGAGTGTAGAGGGAGCTACAGAATCGATCCAGCGTGCAACCCTCTTGCACGACAGACATTTGCCGGTGAGCTCGCTCTTTTATCTGTCCAAATGTGTCACAAGCTGCAAAACTGCTGCGAACCTGGAAGAAACAGTGCAAAACTAAGAAATACATAAAACAAATGCAACAAAAAAAATGCTGCAGGGTGTTGCAAAGACACACACAACCCCACGTCAGGGGGTGCAACAAAATGTAAAAAAGGCTGCAAGCACAGAAATGATGCAAAACCACTAACACGCATGCACTCACAAAACATATGACGACTGCAAGAAAGAAACGTTCTATGGTTCCCATTATGAAATGAGCAGAGCGTCATGTTTCCTCAGCAATGGAAACAGACTCTCATGATGATCAGCAGGATAAATGACGCTGCCGCTGTCCTCCGTCTGAGACCAAACAATTCTGACCCGAGGGACGAACTCACCTTTGTGTCGCTCATGGCTTCACTCTCTCTCTCTTAGGCCTTCCCTAAAGGACTCTAAGCCAATGAACCGAGCTCAATACCTCAATTGAAACCTCAAATGCATGTGACTGTAATACTTATTTAACAAAGAAAAAAAAAATGACCCAGCTATATTGAGCTTTTTGTTCCATCGATTCCTCCTTTAAAGAGGATTTTTATCAATCCTGTAATGTTCAGCTTCCTGTCAGAAGGTTTAACTACATCAGTGTATATTAGTACTTACGGCAGAGTGAGAGCCTGTGGCTTTATGGGAAGCCCCCGAGGTTTTGGATGAGTCCACTCGTCTTTCACTGCCGTATAATGACCTCTCTTTAAATGCAGCGTCTCTGCGGGTCAATAAAAAGTGACCACACAGTGTGTTGTACTCAACGTCATCCCGCCATCAAGAGGAAATCAATGGACACTTAACCTCCGGTGACCTTTGACACGGAAACAATGTCACTTCTTTGCCGCGCACTTGTGGGACGCAGGTGCGTGGCTTTTCTCTCTCTATTCCCCTGCTTTCTCACCCTCTCTTAGTAGAAGTCTGTTAATCGCTTAGGGTTGTGCATTGGACACGCAGCGTCTGCTGTCCAATGCGTCTCTACCCCGGCTCCAAATCGAAAAACACTCGTACTGTATCTCCTCGGGGAGGCAGAGAGACAGCGCACTGACAGCGGGGAGGGGGGGGAGTAAAGGTGAGGACGCGAAAGGACAGGGCGATGTTTGGAGCGGACAGGCAGGGAGGACGTGGAAACGGACATGACATGTTGATTGAAAGAAAAGACGATAATGAGGCATAAAGAGGAGTCAGTAGGAAGAGAGGGAAGGTGACACAAAGAAAGAGAAGCGTCTTAAGGCTGAGTCATGTCGGTGTCGATGTATGACATGCACTGCAGGTCAACTGAACTGTGTGTGTGTGTGTGTGAGTTTTTGGACAACTGTTCCTAAAAACGGATGAACCTTAAAAAATTGCTGACGTTGCTTGGCTCTTCCAAGTCTGGTTTGCACCATGAAACTCAGAACTAGTTGGGCTGTGATGCATTTGATCTTCCAATTCCAGCTTTTTTTTTAAAGGCTGCAGCCCCCGAATTGGAAGGCAGCGTTTGGCTAATGACGTGTTGTCCTTCTTTATATGGAGTCTGTGGTTGTGTCCTGGGTTTTGTGGACATATTCTCACATTGTTTCCCCATCAGAGACATGCACAGATGTTTGTTAAGGACAGGGGCTAAAACATATTACATATTGCATGTCTCTGCCACTGAAGACAGCACTTAGCATGCATTTAGCTCCCAGAGGGCACTTTAGCATGCATTTAGCTTCCAGAGGGCACTTTAGCATGCATTTAGCTCCCAGAGGGCACTTTAGCATGCATTTAGCTCACAGAGGGCACTTTAGCATGCATTTAGCTCCTAAAGGGCACTTTAGAAAGCGCTTGCGCTCCTAGAGAGAACTTTAACTTGTGTTTGGGCTCATGGAGGGTACTTTAGCATGCATTTAGCTCCTAGAGGGCACTTTAGCATGCATTTATCTCCTAGAGGGCACTTTAGCATGCATTTAGCTCCTAGAGGGCACTTCAGCATGCATTTATCTCCTAGAGGGCACTTTAGCATGCATTTAGCTCATAAAGGGGACTTTAGCATGCATTTAGCTCCTAGGGGGCACTTTAGCATGCATTTAGCTCATAAAAGGCACTTTAGCATGCATCTAGCTCATAAAGGGGACTTTAGCATGCATTTAGCTCATAAAGGGGACTTTAGCATGCATTTAGCTCCTAGAGGGCACTTTAGCATGCATTTAGCTCATAAAGGGGACTTTAGCATGCATTTAGCTCCCAGAGGGCACTTTAGCATGCATTTAGCTCCCAGAGGGCACTTTAGCATGCATTTAGCTCCTAAAGGGCACTTTAGAAAGTGTTTGCGCTCCTAGAGAGAACTTTACCTTGTGTTTGGGCTCCTAGAGGGCACTTTAGCATGCATTTAGCTCCTAAAGGGCACTTTAGCAAGCATTTAGCTCCTAGAGAGAACTTTAACTTGTGTTTGGGCTCCTAGAGGGCACTTTAGCATGCATTTAGCTCCTAGAGGGCACTTTACCACACTTTTTAGCTTCCAAGTTGGCACTTCAGCACAGGTTTTGGCTGCTATAAAGGAACTTTAACATGTCTTTTGACTTCTAAGAGGGCACTTTAACACATTTTTTACAATTAAGCCATGAGGGGGCGACCACCCCTCTCTTCATGCGGCTGTCCCCCATATTTAGTTGTGAGCGTGATCATGTAACGTTCACACGTCTGTCAAGCCAACACACAACCAGACCACATCGTCCAGTACAGACCCCCCATAAAACAAACAGAACTTATTTATGTTGCACACACCCCCCTCCTCATTCCTTTCTCTTTCTTCTTCCTCTAGTCATCTAATTTTATGTTTCTAATTAATTCCTTTGATTCATTAGGGATGGAGGGGAGAGAGAGAGAGAGGAGCGAGTTGGGAAGTGAGGGATGAGAGAGGAGTGGAGCATCTCGCCATCTGCACCCCCCCACCCCCCTCCCCCCTGCAGGGCAAAAACCATGAGCCTGTCTCTCCAAACTGCAGCGAAAGTGCTCGGCGCTGAAATAATAAAGAGGGGGAACTAAAACAAGGCGAATCAAAGGAGGAGAATAACTAGAGTGAACTGTGCTCAGGGCGATCTGACCCCCCCCCACTACCCCCAACACCTAATGTTTTCCTCCATCTCTGTGTTATGTTTCCCTCGCGCCTCGCCTCGCACAACATTTTGCATTACGTGTTATTTCGAGAGCGGGGTCTGGAAACGGCGGCGTTGAGATGATGTGACGGCACGGACGGAGACGGAGAGCAGATGGCGGGAGAAGGAGAGATATAAAGAGAATAAACGCATTAAAGATTCACAACTGAGAGACGGAGAGAGACAAAAACTATGATGACAGAGAGAGAAGGGGGGTTAGGGTGCTCTCAGGCACCTCCATCTCCAGGAAGTTTAAAGAGAAATGTCATGTATGGTGATGGAGGATCGCTGGCGTATGCAGACGTAACATTCCAGCACTTTTCATGCTTTTATTTATGAAAGTCTGACAGGAGGGCACAGCCGCTGCTTTGGGATTTTAGCGTTTGAGACGATGCTCCAGACACCTCCTGTTTGCCATTCTGCTGAAATGCACGTGACTGCCCTGTTTATTTAGGTAATCTGGCGTATTCATGGGAAACATATTAAGATGAATATAAAATCTAAATATGCTTATAAGCAGGATATTAGCTACTGTGCATAGTGAAAAAATTGACCAATTCAGTTAATTCTTTTTCTAATGTTATATTCACAAAAATAATACCTAATAATAATCTGTTTTTTATCATAGAAATTCATTTTTTTCCTTTTTTGGCCTATTTCACATTTAGTGGCATTATTTGCATTAGGAAATAGCATTCTTTTAAAAATATCTGTCTGCTTTCTGTTAAATTTATAGTTAAATTTATACCAATTATACCAATTTCACCCTATTTAGATCAGGGGTTTACAAAAAAATAAACTATGTGGAATTAAATGAGTGCAGCTCCATGCAAAATGTTGTCCTGCAAACATGGGATGAAGGAGGAGATTTAGGAGATTTATTGGAACAGTCAATAAAGAGTCAAGTTTATGTCTTCCCATTTTTTATTACATTCACGGTATAATACAAATGGGATAGTTTGATACAAATAGACAATAAGAAGTTTTTTAAGTAATCAGATATTTGTGGAAAATGGATTCACACAGGGTCTTCCTGTTTCCGGCTATGACTTCAGACCTAATTCAATAGTTTTTTTTATCACAGGTAGGACCTTCTATAGAACCACCTGTAGGAACGCTGAAATACTCGTGATTCGTCGCTGCTCAGGCTGTCAGGTCGGGGTTCCTCTGCTTTTCCGGGGAACCGTGCGGCTCTTCCTGGAGGACTCCTAAAGGGGATCTAGCCTCTCCGTGTCACAGATAACACTGACAGACACGCTGCCGCTGCAGAGCCGGTCGCGCAAGGACAGCGAAGGAGAAAGGCGGATTGGGAATACGCGGATTGGTATTCATTGTCCGATTGTGGTTCGATCAGCGCTGTCGTACCCTCCAACACTTGTGCACACACACACACACACACACACACACACACACACAGACTGACATCGCCTAAAATAGAATGCAAAGTAGGGCTGGGTGGTGTTTTATTTGTTAAGTGTGTGTGTGAAGCTGCAATCACACCCAAAAGGCTGACTGGAGCGCTGCCCTCTGCTCAGTGGCTGAGGTTAGAGCTCTGGTTTAAAAATAGATTCCAGCGTGACGTCCCAGCTGAGTGACGGGGAGGCCGCTGAGCGAGGAAAGTTGAAATCATTTCAGAAACTTTTCGTCATGAGATATATGAGATCCCCAAACCTCCTTGTTTGTGTCTCCATCAGTGTGATTTATGTTTTTTTTATGGAGATGTTAAAGTAACAATCGCGTCATTCGGATTTTTATGTTACTGCATTCAATTTATCAAGTTTTTTTCCGTGCATGAGTGAAATTCAGGTAAACTCGTTAGAATTAAAACTTCAGGCTGTATGAATGGGTGCCCAGGTTGCAGCCAGGTGGTTTTAGATGTCTGCTGGCTGCTGATTGACCTTCAGCATCCTAGTTATCGCTGATTAGTGCTGGTATTAATCACAGTGTCATCACCAAGGAGCAAAGAGGAGGCTCAACAAGGCAGAATAGTTAGAAATAACAGTTCAAACAGTTATTACAATGAGTTTTTAGAATTTACCGTTGAATCGACTAAAACCAGCGTTTGTTGCCTTGAAATTTTGAGTCGCTCCAACTTTTCTTTTGTGGATTTTAATGGCCTGATGCTGAAATAAGCTTCAGTTTCTTCCCACTGTTACTGTTAAACCTGGTTGAAGTTGAATAAAAGTTTATGTTGGACTTTTATTTAGTAGACAATTTTCTTATTTTTCTTACATGTGCACCAGTGCACCACCTAAACTCTTGCTCTTTACTGTTTTTCTCAGTAGGTCAATTCTTGGATCACATTGACAGCAATTCAATGAATGCCTCACTACGTCATGTAGGCCAAGTGCAGACGCTCAGCGCTGACGTCCCATCAGGCGACGCTAGTGGAGAAACTGACCTGGAAAAGCATGAACTGACCAGGCTCTATCCCCCATGTGAGAGCCCTGCTGTGTGTGTGTGTGTGTGTGTGTGTGAGTGTGTGTGTGTCCCCTCTCTTAACAGTCCCCTTTTTCCTTCATATATATATATATATATATATGAGGATTCAAGAATCAATTTGTGATTGTTTCTTCCACCTTGTATGAAGTTTTCGTAGCCCACCTGTTTCTCGTCTTTTCTGCTTTCAGGAGTTTCACAAAAACACGTACCGTCAAACTTTCACGGTACGAGCGAGAAGGGGTCGAACACAACGACGGCGGCAGCGCATTCTTGATGAGCTTTTTCATTTGGAGGGCAAATATATTAGTATTGATCAGTCAGGAGTTAGAGGGGGAAAAAACAAAGTAAGTTTTGAGAACACAAACAAAAGCCAGAAGAGGTATTTACATTTAAATACTGGGCGACGATTGGAGAACCCGACAGCCGCCGTTGGCAGCGTCTAATGAGAAAATCAAGTTGTGGTTGTGCCATTTTGAAAGAGAAAAATTGAAATCTGATCCGTTTAAATTGCCGTGCTGAGGCCTTGACTTTTTCCCCCTGCTGCATTAATGTCGTCATATACCTTTTTCTCGCTGGAGGGAGGGAGCAAGCGTGCTTCTGGGAGTTTTGGGCATGTTTGTTTGTGTGTGTGAGTGTGTGTGTGTGCGTCTTCCTGTGTGGTGAGCTCTCGAGAGCCTAAAGAAGACGCTGATTGCCGATAACCAGTGTGAATGACTAATTAGGGCTGGTGGCAGGCAGAGAGGCTGCCTCTGCCACTTCACTGTGAATGGGCCTTTGATGCTCAATCCAAGCCCTCCGTGTTCAAATGAAGCGCACGCACACACACACACACACACACACGCGTTGATAGTAATGCATATGAAGACAAAGTGGGGGCACATTCAGCCACACATATTGACCCATATTTGTACAACACGTGTCCAAGAATTGGTGCACTTGTCTCATTCTGCTAAAACACCCACGGTATTTAATCTACACTGTAATCAGTCCCATCTTTTCTATACAGTATATACTTTTTAAGAGGATTCTTTTTCATTTTAATTAATGTAATCCATAGATTATTTGAAATTGTGACTTATTGTGGTCTCTTTAATAAACCACAAGCTAAGTGAGTTAGTTTGTTAGCTGGTATTCCTCTAAGCGTTCACAGACCCACAGGAAATCCCAGCACTATCACCCCATCCAACAAAGTCTGGGGCTAAATTTCTAAACAGATATAACAGTGACATGCCCAGGTTGTTACACTGTACAGTAAAAAAAGTACTGAGTAAGACAATTATAGTTAGTCCAGTTTTACTGATATGTAGATTGACATCCGAACATTCAACAGATATTGTAGACTTTGTCCA
This sequence comes from Eupleurogrammus muticus, assembly GCA_036785175.1. Classification (NCBI taxonomy): domain Eukaryota; kingdom Metazoa; phylum Chordata; class Actinopteri; order Scombriformes; family Trichiuridae; genus Eupleurogrammus; species Eupleurogrammus muticus. Next base: position 6,012,644 of record JAYKQN010000011.1, read on the forward strand.
CATTATTATATGTGAATGGCTATGAATGGGGTGGTGTGTGTGCACTGACTCTATAGTTGACACTACGGGTAAATATGTCCAAGAATTACTGATAGAAACGTATTTGTCGCTGCAGTGTGGACATGTAGCATTTAGAAAACTTAGTAATTATCAGGTATAGGATTCTGCTGCTGCTGTTAATGCTGCTGTTAATGCTGTTGATGCTGCTGCTGTTAATGCTGCTGCTGTTGTTAATGCTGCTGCTGTTAATGCTGCTGCTGCTGCTGTTAATGCTGCTGCTGCTGTTAATGCTGCTGCTGCTGGTAATGCTGCTGCTGTTAATGCTGCTGCTGCTGCTGTTAATGCTGCTGCTGCTGCTGCTGTTAATGATGCTGCTGCTGCTGTTAATGCTGCTGCTGCTGCTGCTGTTAATGCTGCTGCTGCTGCCGCTGTTAATGTTGCTGCTGCTGCTGTTAATGCTGCTGCTGCTGTTAATGATGCTGCTGCTGTTGTTAATGCTGCTGCTGTTAATGCTGCTGCTGCTGCTGTTAATGCTGCTGCTGTTAATGCTGCTGCTGTTAATGCTGCTGCTGCTGTTGCTGCTGCTGTTAATGCTGTTGCTGCTGCTGTTAATGCTGCTGCTGTTAATGCTGCTGTTAATGCTGCTGCTGCTGCTGTTAATGCTGCTGCTGCTGCTGTTAGTGCTGCTGCTGTTAATGCTGCTGTTAATGCTGCTGTTAATGCTGCTGCTGCTGCTGCTGCTGTTGCTGCTGCTGTTAATGCTGCTGCTGTTAATGCTGCTGCTGCTGCTGCTGCTGCTGTTGCTGCTGCTGTTAATGCTGCTGCTGTTAATGCTGCTGCTGTTGCTGCTGCTGTTAATGCTGCTGCTGCTGCTGCTGCTGTTACTGCTGCTGCTGCTGCTGTTAATGCTGCTGCTGCTGCTGTTAATGCTGCTGCTGTTAATGCTGCTGCTGCTGTTGCTGCTGCTGTTAATGCTGCTGCTGTTAATGCTGCTGCTGTTGCTGCTGCTGTTAATGCTGCTGCTGCTGCTGCTGTTACTGCTGCTGCTGTTAATGCTGCTGCTGCTGCTGTTAATGCTGCTGCTGCTGCTGCTGTTAATGCTGCTGCTGCTGCTGTTAATGCTGCTGCTGCTGCTGCTGCTGCTGCTGTTAATGCTGCTGTTAATGCTGCTGCTGTTAATGCTGCTGCTATTAATGTTGCAGTAGCAGCAGCATTAACAGCAGCAGCAGCATTAACAGCAGCAGCAGCATTAGCAGCAGCAGCAGCAGCAGCAGCATTAACAGCAGCAGCAGCAGCAGCATTAACAGCAGCAGCAGTAGCAGCAGCACTAACAGCAGCAGCATTAACAGCAGCAGTAGCAGCAGCAGCAGCAGCATTAACAGCAGCAGCAGCATTAACAGCAGCAGCAGCATTAGCAGCAGCAGCAGCAGCAGCAGCAGCATTAACAGCAGCAGCAGCAGCAACATTAACAGCAGCAGCAGTAGCAGCAGCACTAACAGCAGCAGCACTAACAGCAGCAGTAGCAGCAGCAGCAGCAGCATTAACAGCAGCATTAACAGCAGCATTAGCAGCAGCATTAACAGCAGCAGCAGCATTAACAGCAGCAGCACTCGTGACTCCCCCGCTGAGAGATGATGCAATGTACGGCTAGACATAGATATAGTATGACTAGTGATGATTCACATGCTTAGTAGCAATAGAAACTCTGATAGATGGATAGATAAATGCTATAACATGCACAGAAGTGCTCCCTGTAGAAAGATGAATAATACCAAATAAACCTGACGCTGTGGTACATATTACACATGTGCCTGTATGCAGCCACTTACACAGGCAACACACACACTTGCACACAAAATGTCACACAGGGATGAAATTACCCGCGGACCACTTTCCAATCATTCTTTATCATCTCAGCCTTCATTCATTCACCCATTCACACGCGTGCGTGCGTGTGCGTGCATGTGTGTGTGCGTGTGTGTGTGTGTGTATGTGTGTGTGTGTGTGTGTGTGTGTGTGTGTGTGTGTGTGTGTGTGTGTGTGTGTGTGTGTGTGTGTGTGTGTTAATGTGATATGACTTGGCTGGCCCGGCCCGCCACAATGCAATCCAACAGGCGCGATATGTGGCATCTATCAAAACCCAGCAGACACGTGCGTGCATGTGCACATGCATGCAGCGCGCGCACACACACACATATATACACACACACACAATGCACTACACACATTTAGAGTACTTGCCATCTTGATCTGAGTGCAATCCAGGAGAGGTTGCCAGAAGGAAAGGTCGAACGGCAATCACTCATATCACACACACACACACACTCATGCACGCAGAAAGACACATGCACACACACACACACACACACACAGGCATGCACCTGCTCCTCAGCATGTAACAGTAAGTATGGGCTTTTCAGGACAAAGCCATTTCATACCAGCGCTGGTATTCACATTTTCTACCATCAGGCACACACACACACATACACACACACACACACACACACACACACCTTTACTCCAGCTGTTTTCAGCCTAAATGATGCGATCATAGGAAAAGTTGAACGTGTGAAAACAATAGATTGCCGTTGTAATGGGTGGCTATGGGCCCATTTATTTCTTGGCCGGTAGCAGTGACTTTCTTCCTGGTCTCTGTCGTTGCCCTGGCAACCTCACAGTGACAACAACAGAAAGAAATCAGGAAGCATATGAACCTGCATCAAACTGCCACATGGTTTTCACATTTTTTTATGAATGGATGAAACAAACTGAGCTGTAATAAGCATTTCAGGAAAAAATACAGAAATACTCTATTTTTTAAACTTTTTATTGACAAAGTCTTTAAGCTAAAATAAGCTCTGCAGCTGCTGGATAAAACATTTTCTTTAATTTGAGCCATTTGTGATTTCACTGTTCCTAGCTATGTGTGAATTCACATCCCTTCTGACAGCATCAGCATTGTAGCATCCTCTGTCTGTACCGACTCTCCTGTTACACCAACACCATCTACAAATGTAAAAATGTCCCAGAGTTAGACGAGAGAAGAACGCCGAGAGACAGCAGAGGAATTGCCGATAGAGAAGAAAAGCCGAGGCGAAAGGGAAGTTGTTTCTGTTGTTGTTGTGGAGAGACAGACTGCAAACAGTCAGGGCTTCACCGCGAAGAGGACGGATGTGCTGGAAGCACGGCGATAGATGGAGGAACGGGGCGGGAAACACTGAGAAAAGGTTGCCTTGTTGTGCGGATGCGAGCGTGGGTGCTCGAGTTCTGGCACGCGCGTGTGTGTGTGTGCGTGTGTGTGTGTGTGTGTGTGCGTGTGTGTGTGTGTGCGTGTGTGTGTGTGCGCGACGCGTTCGCTGAGTCCTCTTATTTCAGAGTGATTAGTCAAAGCCCTGAGTTTGACACAATGAGATCAACCCAGCTGAGGAGGAGAAGGCATACATTACTGTTCTAGGCCATCACACACACACACACACACACACACACACACACACACATAAAGGCACATACAGACATAGAGATGCAACAATGGCCCAGGATGCAGGTGTTTCGTCCCACACACACACACACACACACACATATGGACAAAACACAGTAGCAAAGGTCTCTTGCTTTGTGGTGTTGTGTATCCTCGTCTCCTCTTTTCTGAAACACGTATCCTCTGACTCCCCCTTTCCCTTTCTCTTTGTGTTCATCTCCTCCCACCCCCCTGCCCCCCCCCCAAACCGCTGATTCACCTCTGCGCACCCTCTGTGCTTCCTCCGTGTCGTTTACCTGCGCAGGCTGCCTCTTTCAATCTCTTGTCATCCTTTTGTTTTCATCTGGGGAGCAACATTTATCCTCTTCGCCCTCCCTCTTTCCATCAACACCCCCCCCCCCCCCGCCCAAATCTCTCTCCCCCTCTTTTCTGCCTAATGGTTATCAAAGTCGGTTTAGCTAACTGCCTGCCTTCCTGTATTACTCTGAGAAATGAAGTGAATCCTTGGCCGTTTGCTGTGGGTCTGTTTGTCTGCTCCCATAACCCCGCCCCCCCCCCCACCCCCCCACCCCCGCCTGCCGCTCCCTCCCTCTTGCCTCTTATGTAAAGGTCACCGTAAAGTGTTAAGTTCAAATTAAGTTCAAACCCTGCAGGAGGAAGTGTACTTGTCGCGTGCGGACAGGGTTGCGATGATGCATTTGCTGCGATTTTTTATGTTATAGATCATCATTTAAAAAAAAATGTTGATTAACTAAATTCATAGATGTCGTGCAGAGACGATGACTTCACCATTAGAAAAGCATCACTGATTGTAGCGAGGAGATTGTGACCAATGCACGCCGAGCGGCCAACTCTCCCACGCGGCGTGGTGGCACGTGAACGCGTCGCGCAGGCCAGACGGGGTTTACAACAGGTTCTCCCGACGTGTCATTTAATTACAGAAACTGAACTAAAAAGGAACAACAAGTACATGGTGAACTGACAAGTGAAGCAGACGCGCCAACGCTCCATAGGTGTGATACGTGTGAGCCTGTGAAATGTGTGTGTGTGTGTGTGTGTGTGTGTCAGACGTACAGAAGGATGTATGGATTTTAGCTGCCTCACTGCCTAAGTGGGACACTCAAAATAGCTCCTCGGCGTCACATCAAGGACACAGTCTACTGTAAATTACCATGTAAGTGAGTGTGTGTGTGTGTGGTTGTGCACAAAAGCGTGCGTGCATTAACGATAGTGCACCTGATATTATATATTTGGGTGCTGGAGCATGCAGAAGCCTCCTCATCTGCCAGAAACGAAAGAAGAGAACGAGGCTACAGAAGCACTGCAGCAAGCACTGGAGGAGAGAAAAGAAAAAGAAACGGGGGAAATGAGAACGATCTTCATTATTTATAGTTTGGCCTGAGGTGGCGTTGGGTTTACATCTAGTACACACACTCACACCTGGGAGAAGCGCGGCGGTCGCGCGTAGGCCGCTGAGCAGAGCCAGTGAAGCGGCCAGTGCCTCCGTATGTGGAGCGTGGAAAATTGACACTTGAGCATTACGCGTTTTTTTTTTTTCCCTAATGAGTCCAAGGAGTTCTTCTCTCGACGCTTTCCCGGAGACTTTTAACACTGCGATCTTTTCAGCGTTCGCCCGCGATGTCGACTCTCCACAGGCATTTGTGCTAAAGGTCATTCTGCGGTTTTAAGAGTCGCTTTGCCTTGTCGCCACAAAAAAAACTGTCTCGCGTTTTAATTAACTGTTCTATTGAAAATCCTGTGTTTTCTTTTCTGTCACTGTTCATCTTACAGGCGAGGGGGGGGGGGCACATTCATTCATGCTTCCGCTTAATTAATTTTCTTTGTATTTCCTCAATGAAATTCATCAATCACCGGCACCTCTTGCGCTCCTTAATTGTTTTTCCTGTTGATATGCATCACGCGCCTATTAGCGCAGTCCCAAAATATTTGAACCGCCTCCGTTCGAGCATTTGAACCCGTCGTCCTTTCACAGCTCGGGTCTGAAGCTCAGAAAGTGTTAGTACACTGTAGAGTTAGCTGGGAGCACAGCCGGATAATAAGCTCGGCTCTTGTTTACTTCCAGAACGCAACAGATCACACTGATTTATGCTGTTCATGGCGTGCTCCGACACTAAAAGCCACTGCTTTTTTGTGTTTGAGGAGCACTGTATGTCTGTGGCGGAGTTTAAGCCACCAATTAAAGCTGAAAATAAAGGGCGAAAGATGAGAAAAAACTGAGATGAAGCTATTTCAGTGTGTTTAGTGCTTTTGTACATTATACTACAGTGTATATATATATATATATATATATATATATATATATATATATATATATATATATATTGCTGTTTTAATTGGTTTGCATAAAACAATGAGAATAATAAATTGCAAACCACACTCACATTGAACAGCTGTGCGATATTCCAACTTGCCCACAAGACCCGGTGCATTATGGGACATTTATGCGTGAGATCGGTCACTTCTGGTTTGACCGGGGCCCCCGCTGCATTTTACTCATGTAACACTAATAGACACATTTGGACCGAAGCCTCATTGGGCCTCATTCAATTGGACATTTTATCCACGCCTACGGACAGTTTGCGTTTGCACGTGATGCGTTTGTGAACATTTTTTAAAGGCAAGTAACAAATTTACATTTGATTGGTTCATGATTTTGTGCAAATGCAACTGGCAAACGGAGCTTGAGAGGGATTCCAGAATTAAAGCCATGCATCTCTTTCATTTGCTAGGGCACAGAGTTGTGATGACATTCGCTCAACGTTAATAACTATTCCTGAGTCATTCATGCTAACATGTTTTTATGTCTCCGCACATAACCTCAGTGATCTGTTTCTGAGTGCAACTGTAATTGGGAGTAAATGCTTTTGCATATTTTGCATAATGCTTGATTAATGGAAAAAGCATTTTTGTTAAAAACAGAAACTCAGGGAAAACAAAGTGTTTTTGCACGCTATAAATATATGCATGATGAATATATCAAAACAAATTGCAAAATGAAATAGTAGCAATAGAAGAAGCAAACAAGGAAGCATATAAGAAGAAATAATATCCTTATCTTCAGAAAATCCATTCTGTGAGTTTAACATCCATTATGATCGTAGGTACAATACACAGGAGTTTGTGTGTGAAGACGCAGCATGTTTAATACATGACATCAGCAGAGTAACAACAGCAGTGTGCCAACGTTGCTCACTGTAACACACAAACAACAACACACACACACACGTTAGAACACACACACGGGCACAGTGCAATAGACACACTGTACACATGGAACAGGAAACAGAATGTTGAGTAAGCTGCTGGGAGGCGCTCGATGCATAGATCATTACGCTTGTGTGTGTGTGTGTGCGTGTGTGTGTGTGTGTGTGTTTGTGCATGCATGTGTGTGTGTGTGTGTGTGTGTGTGTGTGTGTGCACACAGCTAGGTTCAGTGACTAATGTGTGTTGTGATGTGTGAGCAGTCAAGTGCCAACTTCTCCTCACACTGATGTGACTGGAAGGATTAATCAAAAAGCTAAAAGAAAATTAATTATATATATAATTACATAAATTGATCAATATCAATATGTGCTTAGTAGAGAAAAAACTTCACCTCTTTCCCACTTGCAATACTGAATTTAGTTGTATCATGTAGTATATGCGAGTTGAACATTCATGTGTAATATCAGGTAGACTGACTACTACTACTACTGCATTAGAGATTCTTCTGCTCAGGTATCATTTGGCTATTTGATGATTACATTGACCAATACAGAGAGTTTAGAGCAGAAACACTGCCTCTTCTTGGAGATGTTATTTGCCTTACAACATCGAGTCATATATCGAATGAGGTTTTGAGGTGTGAACTGTGAAGATCTGTGTCTGCGTCACAGCAAAACCCAATATTGACCATGCTGTAGTTGCAGCCAATGTGTCATTCAATAATAAAGCTGAAAGAGGAGTGTTGTAACTCGCTGTTTGTTTTAAAAAAGTCATACGGGTGAATTGCAGGATCCGTCCCTCATTCTTGCCATCCATATCTGTCCACTAACACCAGTTCAGATGGTGATTCCGCCAAGCAGACATGCAAACTTTTTAATAACGCCAGGCGGTGGATTTACTGTGTGAGTGCAGGCAGTAAATGTTTAATCTGAGCTTCAGAATGGAGAGGTGGACTGTGTGCAGCCGCAGCGGCACAGCTCGCTTCTTTAATCAACTGTGTTGACCTCAGTTCAGTTCAGTCACACTGACAAAACCCATTAGCCAACACATGAACGCAGCACACACACACACACACACACACGATGTACACTACTCAAACCTTCAGTGTGGATACACACACACACTTACATAGAGACACACAGTGATTAAAGACATAACACTGGAGTCAGCAGAATCACACTTTGGACACAAGAGGGGTTAGTCAGTAAGACACACACACACACACACACACACACACACACAACAATAACAACACAAACACGCACACACACACACATCCAGGCAAATGTTGAGTCATAAAAACCAAGAAGCCCTTGAGGTAAAACATAAGAAAGTACATTTTTGAAAAGTGGATGTGATTTTGATGCCATAAACATTCTGTTCTCTGTAGTGTGTGTGTGTGTGTGTGTGTGTGTGAGGGATGTGCAGACTTGTATCTATATTTCTAAGGCAGTAAAATGATCTGGTTATGGTATGGTCTTTGGTACTCGTTCATACACTGATGGTGGTGCCGTTCACTCATTAGGACGTCATGTAATCGTTCACACGCTGTCATACACCGATGGTGTGGCCAATAGGAGCGATCGGGGGTTAAGTGTCTCGTCCACGGACACATTGGCACGCAGAGACGAGACAGGAACCGCTCCACCTCGTGGCCGTGCGGCTGGAAACAGGCGGGACAACAATCCTGTTTTCTTTTTTTTGTCTCTGCTTTTATTCCACTTTTCGTAATTGATTTCATTTTTCACCCCAGGAGAGCGGCCCTTTGTCCTCCCTGCAGGCCGTCGTTGTGATGAGAATTCTTTATTGATTGACCCGTCTCGTTCAATAACATAACTTTTGTTTTTTGATTTTTTTAAACTGACCAACCCAATAAAAATGCGACTGGTCACATAAGTTTGGGATGTTCTACATTTTGCTCTTTTGCCACTCTATACACTATTAATAATCTTTGTGCGTGTGTGCATTTGTATTATATCAGCCCTCTGTGTGTTTTCCATGTTGGCATTTTGGTGGTATTTGGAGAGGTCATGCATCCTCAACTGAGCCAACTGACCAAATGTGTGTACTCATGTTTTTTTTTGTAGTTTCACATGCATACTTCACTATGTGTGTACCTGCTTGCACATTATTAAATATGGTGTGATTTCAGGACACATTGATCATAAGGTATCTATGATTTGAAGATATTTTTGCTCATGTTAACCTGTGTAGAACTAATACGTACCAGAAACTCTGCTCTGGGTTCCATAGGATGATGGATCCTCTAAAGGGCTATTTGTGCCTGGCAATTTACTTTTTATTATCTTTATAGCCATTCGTCTGTAATATGAATTCTTATTAAAATAACTCGAATAACTTAAAAAATACCAGAGTGGATGTTCAGTGCATCCAACTGATGAAGTGTAGATACAGTATTTTAGCTCCGCTACGTAACCTGGTGATAGGAGAGCAGTCTGCTGGTAAACAAAACAAAAGTCTTATAGGTGTTCCAACATGTCCTGATGTCGCATTGTTTCAGTTGTTCTGTCTCTTTAACATTTAGTGCCTCCATCATAATTCCAGTTGTATTGTTCGTTGGCCTTCTATTGGACAATTATTTCCATATAGATTAAATAGAACTTGTATTTTGTTTGTATTATTATTATCATTTTTTGCCTGTTCCTGGCTTGTCGAACAGCTCGCTCTGAAACCACGCAGGAAGCGGGGCCCATGTAAGAGGCGAACTGAGGGCCGACTGATACGGAACATTTCACCCCTTTCCATATAAAAATAATTCTCCAGGTATCATACGGTGGATTCGTCTCACTCTAGTTCTCTGCACAAAACCCCGTGGCTGTTTGCATTTTTTTCATTTAAGTGGGAGACCAGCGGCGCCGTTTAGGATCTCTCTAAAACCATCGTTACCTTGACGAACGCCACATCACCTCGCCTATAAAAAGCTTAACGCCAGCGAGCCCCCCCCCCCCCCCCCCCCCCCTGCTGCCGCCTCCTCGTGACTCCCTCCGCAAACATCATGTGGCCGATAAACACGTACGCATCACATGAAAATATCTGCAGATATTTGCTGCATGATATTTATATCCGTGGCACTGTTGGAGAATATTTTTAGACGGAACATCGCGGGGTGGGGGAACTCACTCGTAAACTCAGGCAGCTTGCATATTGTCCACAGGAGGATACGTAGTCACTGTAAACCCTGATTTACACGTGGAGTTATAATAGCAACCGTAGCATGTTGATGCTGCAGAACGCTGCAACAAACACCAGCGGCTGGCGTTTATTTAGCATTGCAATTATTATTATTTATGCAACTTTTTTTTTTTGAGGTTATTAACATCTGAAACCGTTTAGTTTTTCAGGAGTTGCCCGGTTTGTGGCATTAGCGAGTGGCAATCTTGGCAAAACGAACTAAGGAAAGGTCAACAGAAAGGTCACACAGCAAACGATAGGCATAATAACCATTACTGAGAACTTCACTATTAAAATAACAATCACCCATGGTTGAGTGGCCTGAGTAACATATTTTAAATGTGCAGGTGTATATAATTCTGTGAACAATTTTATTGGTGTCAAATAATTTACATTATCATAATAGTACTATACTGTGTATTCTGAAAGCTAATTTGTGCCCTGGCATGGAGACAGGTGGGGGCCCCCTGACATTTGGTGCTACACCACTGCTTAAAGCTGTAGTGAGGGACGTCTGACTCCCTCTGCTGGTGACCAATAGTAATTACACCAATTAAATATATATATATATATAGAAGTTATTATTGTGGCTGTAAAAATAGGTTGCATTTTTTTATAGTGTCTAGCAGGAAGTGTCAAATATATTTAAGCAGTGGGTAATTTGAGCAGGGATATGAGCTAAATGATTAAAAAAGAAATTGTCATCTTTTATTTGCAGTGTTCTGACTATTACAAACTGGGTCACAGTGGTGACCTTTCATAACATGTTGAATGTATTTTATTATTATTCAGACAATCATTTAAAAAAAAAATTATGAAATAGACTTTAATTACATTGTCTTCATGTTTTCTGTATGTATTTTCTTTTTACGATTTGTATTATAAATACATTTTATTATTATTACTAAATATTATTACTACTAAAACTACATCAATAGAAAAAGTTCAAAAATGCACCTGAGAGTAAGTAGTGCATTTTTATTTTTCTCCTCCTTTGAGACGCTAAGACGTGAAAAACATGCTGACAGCGTGAATGTGCTAGAATATCAGTTGTTAAGGAGGATTTGCGTGTGTGCAAGAGCATCTGTGTGTGTGTGTGTGTGTGTGTGTCCCTGCACATCCAGTTTGTGTAATACCTTGAACAATCGGCTCAACTTTTCAACTTTTTTTTGCCGGAAACTTTCTTTCTTTGAGCAGCGGCTGAGGGCAGGAAGGAGGATGAGGAGCGAGGATGAAAGCAGGAGACCGAGGACTGGAGGAAGAGCCAGGAGCAACGGTAGAAACACGGCTCAGAGGGAGAGGACGTGACGGGAGCCCAAACCCAGATGATAGAATAAAGGGAAAACAAGGCAATAACGGTTAATTATTCCTTCTCTCTGCATCTCTGTGACTGTCTGTTATCCCCCTGTTTGTCCACCTTTACCTTTGGAGTCTCTTCCTCCTTCTTTCCTGCTCCACTTCATTATTTAATGGTGTCGCCACATAATTGAAAAGTTGACATTATCTGACAAATTATTGCAGAGCTTGAAGGGTTCATTTTAACTTTATTAGCCCCAGTATCGCTGGTTTCCTTTGAGTGTTTGAAGGTGCCTCGTTCTGAGATCACATTATTCAAATTCTAATTAGATATTTTATGTGACACGAGTGCAAAATGCAATTATTATAATTCTAATGTCAAGCATATACACGTCCCACTACCTTTTACAACCATGAACGCAGCAGATCATTACAAAAAACTCTATGTAATCACTGTAATTCCTCATAATTTACCAACACCTTTTCTGAATTAAGGTCACCAATAACTGAGCTGTGATATAAGACGGTATCAGCGTAGTGTGCAGAGAGGCTCTTAAATATTGATGTCAGTTCCGAATGCGATGAAGTGGCGTTTTGAACTGTCGTGTCGAAAATAAGAAACGAACAGCAATTTTTACAAAATTGCCGAGCATTATCGCCCGCGGTGGGAAGCGCCGACACAAAATCAATCCGCTAATTGATCCATCAGTTCGGACAGAGATGGAGTAAATCAAACGTTCCCCCGGAACATGCCTCACCCCCCCCACACTTTCCTGACAGAAATTACTTCCACTCTCGTATCACTGGATGCGTTTTAAATCGTTTTTTCCCCCTGACATCTGTATCTTTTCAGTAAAAATCTTATTAAGTCGAGTGTCAGTGTGCACGCCTGACATCTCTGATAATGCGGCTCGGGCTGAGCTGGCGTCGGATCAAACGGCCGCGCCGGCTAATTGGCCCTCGGGCGGCGTTTGATTCGCGTGCTTTGCTGCTGAGCCACGCCGGATTATTGTCAATATACGCGGCGTAAAATGTTGTCCAAACATTCAAATAACACCATTCCACTCCACTACATGTCCTAATAGTTTTCAAGATTTATCGGGGGAAGATCTGCAGCCTCACCACTAGATGTCGCCAGAAATAACCAGCTGTGAAAATGCACAAAGGTCGTATATAGAACCAGGGATTAGTTTGTCCTTTCTGGGCTACTGTAGAAACACGGTGCTGCAGTATGAGCAATTATATGATTATGAATATTTTAATCCAATTCTGTTAAGTCTGTTCCGTTAGATGCTGCTAAATACCGCTAAATCTTACACATTGCTAAACTAAACTAAAGCACAGAGAGAAAAACCTTGTCTCAGATCCAAAGAAATGTTTTTAAATGAGGGGTTTCTGCAAATATTTATGTGTATTTATGTGCATGTGAAAAAAAATCTGATGAATGTTCTACAATTTGAACCATTAGTAACATTGCAGGGCGTAAAGTTGAGTGTTTTTCATTATACAGTTGATGTTAACGAAGCAAAAACCAGATAATATGACTGACATTTGCCATTTGGTGCAAGAGTTTGTCTTTTTATAATGCTGCATGTAGGTTTGGTTGCAGTGCCTCATTTTGTCTTGTCTCGTGTGAATTGTCTCAACTACCTTGATAAAACCAATCTCGTTTGCAAAATTGTGTTAAAGCAATTAGACAAAGCTGTAAGTAAAGTCTGGGCAGTGACCGTACACATTAATCTGTAATATTCTGGAGTCAAACATGACTTATTCTCAGTTTTTTTTACCCTCATTAAACGTTTGCTGATGTTCACCTCAGTTCTATCAAAATCCAGATGACAGGGAAACGCATCACACTCCAAACTGTGCTGAACTTTCTACATCTAAGCCAACATGGACTTCACGTATGTTTGATTAACTTTGTATAGAACGATACTGATCTCTATCCCTTTGTCTTTTGTGCATCTCAATCAGCTCCTGTCCTTGTCTTCCTCCTCTCTGTCAGTCTAACTGTACATCTGAGTGTGTTTGTGTGTGTGTGTGTGTGTGTGTGTGTGTGTGTGTGTGTGTGTGTGTGTGTGTGTGTGTGTGTGTGTGTGTGTGTGTGTGTGTGTGTGTGTGCGCCCTGAGGGGATGTATAACATGTCCTTCTACAGAAGGAGAGATGTGCACACCCTCTGACCCGAGCCAAAGCTAAAAACAACACGCCTATGTGCATGCACCCCTGCACCGACACGCGCTTTCAATCTGAAATCCGCGCGAACACCCGAGGGAACGACGCGCTAAGCAGATCAACTTGCACCAGTCGCTGTACTGACAGAAGGTGACAAAAGTGATAAAATGGCAAACATTAACATCTGTCAGTCTGTGACTGCCTACCCCCTCTCTCAGGACTGCCTCCTTTTCCACACACACACACACACACACACACACACACACACACACACACACAGAGGCAGCAACATGAAGGTAATATACACAGGGGTGTGCTCACTGGGGGGGTGACCTCCCTCAGCTCATAGCACCTCCAAAACATGGCAGACTGTCGACAAGAGCCACTGGGATTGAAACAGCCATGAAGAAAAAAAAAAACAGTCTCAGTTTTATTCTTCAGAAGTTTTATGAAAAGAAATTCTGTAGCATGAGCCCGTTCATACACTTCACATCTAGTATAGGAATAAAGTTTATTATATTATATTATTATTAACCACACTTGATCAAATCCTTCTTTTGATTTTTTGGATCTTTTACAAACATACTTTGGTTCCTTTAACATATTACAAATCAGCCTCTTAAACAAGATCCCATATGAATAAGTCAGCAGTTCCTGCTCTGAGTTATGAACTATTTAAGGCCTTAACTCCGAGTGCAGCTGACCCTGAAAAACCGTATGATATAACTACACAACCAAGGTCTACAGTCGCATAAAAGCACCTTTTACTTTCTATACGGGGGAGAAAAAATCACTATCACCTACATTATACCTGATGGTTAAAGTCAGGCCTGGTATGAATTAATCCTATAAACATATTCCCATGTGTACTGTCTGTGCATGTTACACAGCACAACAATTGAAAACAAGAATTCACTCACAGAACACGTCCAGCTGCCAAACATCCAGCGCGTCAGGCAGAAGCTGGCAGATGTTAATGTAATAAAAACCCCAATACCCCAAAAGTTTAGCTTCAAGTATTGACACAGCGATCCATCGAGCTTCTGTTGGAACAGCTGTTGTCCATCAGCTGCTGTCACATCCTCCACTTAACACGCGTCAGTCTGTTCTCAATCAGCCGTGGACGGCGTTGTGTTTCAGTGGCAGATGATGGCAGCGACACTAATGGAACATTTCAACAGGATCGCTCGTCTGTTCCGATCCAGCAAATACACTATGACCAATGCAAACAGGATTCAAATGTTCCATGCAGATGTATATTCAGCTGGTGAAAGTCAGCCACTCTTCTTCCACCGATGCAATGCTCAGATCTGCAAATAACCTATTGACAAGGTTTTCCAGTGTTGTGACTGCTTTGAAAGATCAGTGATTTTTGTCATAAAATCATCTGTTCCATGCAAATAAACCGTTGGTCTAACAGCAGAAAAGAAGGGTTCCTATCACACAGCCGTTCCTGACTGACTGTTCTGTGGGCCTGTGTGGCTATTTATGGTGCCCATGATATCATTAATTCATGCGTGTACCTGTAAACCATCATCTGTAGTAATATCCCTGCCATGTCAAAAAAAAAAAGGTAATTAATAATGTAAAATGTTACAGCAGAACAGACTTAGAGTTACGACAAAGAACTTTTAACTGTTAGGAAATGATTCCTGTGAAGCCTCTGTGTGACCCACATAAGCCAGCGGGACAATTTTGAAGATTTGCACCCATTGAGGGATGTTGACAAATGCACGAGCACCTTAAGGGAGTGTTCCAGGTATTAGTCAGGCCCCTATGCGTCACCAGAATAAACTGAGAGGAAGAGGCAAAAAACGTGCATTTCTTATAGCTGCTTCGTTGGCTAATGACATGTGGTACATGCAGGTTAATCCATGGCTTGGTGTGCGTCAGCAATTTTGATGCAATTCGCCTCCACGTCGCTCGATGCAAAATGATGAAACCGTCTAAGCAAACACGCCTCAGCATGAACGAGACGCCATCTTATTTCCTCTGCAGGAGTTTTACAAAAAAAAACAAAGATCAGTCAGATTTTTTTATGACCCGATTGTGAGCTCAGTATGAATCTAAAAAGGTGTGTGTGTGTGTGTGTGTGTGTGTGTGTAATCGCATGTGTCCTTGTGACTCTGCGTACGCTCATGTGTTTTCAAACCCTAGTATGTTTTTTTTTGTCTTTTCCTTATGCGACAGACATGTGCAAACACACACACACACACACACACACACGCACAAACCTCCCATTGTCGTGTGTCTGTGTTTTATTCATCCTTATTTGAGATCACCACTTGTGACCTACTTGGAGTGAAACTCTGGCTCCTGCTGTGATGTGCAGTTAAAAATAACTCTGAGAACACACACACGCACGCACACACACACATCTACTGTACACTCACACACACACACACACATACACAAACACACTCACAGTGCACACACGCGCACAAAGAAAACACACGCACACTCAAATCCAAATATAAAATCACAAACAGTAAATCCCTGTGCACACACGCACAAACACACACACACTCATTCCACACTGCTGACCACAGTGATTCCACACAACAACCTCACATGCATGCACACACACACACACACACACGCCTGCACGCTCACATTTACAGAGGTGCACGAGGCCATACGAAACACGCGCGGCGTCATGCGTCGTCACACGCATGCGGGGGGTGGGGGGTGGGGGGGGTAACGCAACGTCACGCTGTCGCTGTCGTGTTGTCAACCGCTGTTTGTCTCCTCTCCTTCTCCTCCTCACGCCCGTCCTCCGCCTGTGCAGCATCCCTCCATCCCTGACCCTGTTATCTTCTGGAGCATCTCAAAGAGATCTGGGGGGGGGGAGAGAAGGGGGGGGGGTGAAATGAAAGGAAAATATATGTACTTTTCTTCCTCTCTGTATCTGTATCTCCTCTTTACTACTCGCCTTTCTTCCCCTTTTTTTCTTCTTTCATTCTGGATTTTGCCGTAACACTCTTTGTACCTGTTCTGCATGGCTACACACACACACACACACACACACACACACACACACACACACACAGTACGCATAGGGAGCCGGTGTGCCGAGCATATAAATACATGGCTTTGAAATGTATGATCCTCCTCTGGTTATTGAGCTGTTTGAAGAGGCAAATCAGTGAATCTACGTTCTCGGCGATAAAGACGAAAGCGAGAGGCTAACACGGAGGGACGGGGGCGCTCTCCGGAGTGCGACGGAAAGTCAGGTCTCTGCATCGCCGACGTTCCTCCCCTGCCCTCTTTCTTACTCTGGCTGCCTCGACTCTCTTTCTACTGCAAGGTCATTAACTTACTCTTGGGGGGGCGGGTAGCGGTAAAGATGAGGACAGGGTAGAGGAAAAAAAAAAAAAAAAAAGCTGAGTTTGACTTGTCTGGCAAGGACATGAGGCGGGCGTCAATGTGGTCTGTGGATAAAAAGATGCAGCAGAGGGGAGTGGAGAAAAAAATGTTTTACCTGACAAATTATACATATACTGAAAAATAACACCAAAAAATTGGCTAAAACCAGGGAATAGATTTTTCTGAGGGCATGGCTTGAATTTTCCAACTTGTTTTCCTATCTTTAAGTGTCTATCAGGGTGATCTGTGCAGAAACTCCTCAATTTGGCCCACTATTGAATAAGAAGGAACAGCCCACTTTGTAGCTGAAGCGCTATGATAAGGGCAGACGGGGCGTGTGCTGCACGTCCAGATGCGTTTGTCCTCCGCCAGCGACGATTTCCTCAGCTTTGTCCACAGCGGCGTCTGGCCCCGTTCCCCGTGTTCTTCCCTTCATCAGAGCTGGCCAGCTCCACGGCACGGCAAAGCGTTAGCATCAAGTCTAGTGTGATTTAACCATTGTGGTAACAATCTGAGCCTGGCAGGGGTGGGAACTGTTGCTTATAGAGGCATGAAATCAAACCCCATTTCCATTCTTTTTATGGTCAGCATTTAAAAAGGGCCTGCCGCTCCCATGCAACACTTCCTGCTGCTGCTCCTTCAGTTGAAAAAAAAAGACTGATTGACACTGATAACTTACAGTTGTTTCACAAAAGTGAAATATTGCAGGGATTGAACTTTTTTCTTTATCATGTGATCAGATTGCAGTCGCTGACAGTCGACTTCTTCATCAAAACACTGGGAGTTTGCCTTATTAAGATACGGCATATCTGTGGCTTCTCTGGTGTATAAGCACTGAACAGCTGATAACATCTGTCTGCCTCTGGTTGCCGCCAGGTTGACGCGTCACCAAACGCCGCCGTGTCACTGAGCACAGCTGACGACCTGAAACAATAGCAGCACCAGGAAATGAACATGTGTCAGATCGACCCCCGTGAGCTCCGCTGTTCTCCCTTCATCATTAGAGTCATCATGTCCAAACCTTTAAAAGCTCACACAGGCAGAATTCTATTCTCCAAAACGAAATGACACAGGAAACAGGTGTAGGATTTGTCGACCTCGGGGCAGAATCGCGTATTGAGCCGGTCTCCGAGCAGCAATAAATTTACAAGCTACAGTAACTGGCAATTTGACCTCCGTGCACCGGTTAAGCAGAGACAAAGTGCTGTGATCTCACACGTCTCCTCTGGTATATATCCAGCGCGCCGCACAGATCCGGAGAGAGGGTTTTCTGGTGAGGAAATTGATCTCGGCGTGCCGTTATTGATCGTATCTGAAAGAATGAACACAACAGATTTACCGTGTCATCATGGCGACGGGTTTATGAGACTCAGCGTCGGTGTAATAATCATAACCAGCGCAAATGGCTGCGGTTGAACTGCGAAGGCCATTCAGAGACTTCACTGCCATTTAGAGCCTTATCAAATAGTACCTACCAGACTCACACACACACACACACACACACACACACACACACACATATTCACATCCACACACGTTAACATCCTTTTTCAGAATGAATGGCTATTGTGCTGTAATAGAATACACAGTAATGCTAAAGGAATAAAACTGTCAGTGTAAATTATTAGCACATGCCTATAATGCACACACACACACACACACACACACACACACACACACACACAAGGGTCTAACAGCGATCTTACAAATTTACATACACATGGAATTGTCTCCACATACATATACATGTGCATTGTGTACCGTATAGTATACACACACACACACACACATACATACACACACATACATACACACACATACACACATGTGCATACATATACATGAGAAACAAGAGCAGATGGCTGAGGGACCCTAAGGTTTTGTCCCTGCAACAGTTCCTTTGACATTCTGGACATAATTATGACACACATTGAGTTCTGCTCCTCACCCTGCACACACACACACACACACACACACACACACGAGCGACAGAAAGCATGAGTTTGTATTTTGAGAGCTAAGAAATTTGTCCTTTTCATGTGTGTGTGCATGTGCGTGCATGTTTGCACATGTATGCACACGCACACGTGTGTGAAAGAGGCCGAGGTCGGGAGGTCGACGGGTTGCAGGCAACTCCCTCATAAGCCGTGAGAATTCGACACTTCATAAATGAATCTATCCTGAGCGGCGCGCGCGGAGGGAGAAGTGGTGATTTGTGAAGTAATAAAGAGGAAATGTCAATTCCACGCTCCACTCTACATGAAGACCTTTATGGGTCTTCTTCATCTATATCAGTTATTAGTGGGTGTCTTTGCCGCTGCAGGAAAGGATAAAATGAGATTCACTCCCGGCACACACACACACACACACACACACACACACCTGCAGTCTCCAGAGGGAAAATGTTGACAGCTGACGCTTCTTTTTGACATTGTCAAACACTGCCATTGGAAACATTTGCAGAAATTAACGACATTTCCCCCAGGTAACAGTTGCGTTGGTTACATGCACAAAAAGCTGAATACGTCTTGCACACGAGCTCCGGCAACACTCAGGTTGAGTTGCGTGATAGTTCATCAAAAACCCAACAAAGCACCACTTAGAGACTCTACGTGTGGCTGCAAACTTTGCCCGAGCTGAGCGAAACGGCGAGTTACGGCAAATGAGAAATGAATTCATTAATTGCCCGCCTCTCCGCGAGAAGGAACGGAAATGATCTTCTTGTTTCCAAGTCTTCCCCGCAGAGCCATGGACGCTAATGAGATTTTGATGATTTTAAATCTGGGAATAATGCACAACGCTTCACATGAAGGCTTTTATCGCAAAAAAAGAAGTTTCACTTTCAAATTTGTTCTATAAAAAAGCAAAGATTCTAACTTATTATCTGTGCAGCACCAGTTGTTGTGCATCTCACTTTTGACTATAACACAGCAGGTTTTTCCAGCAGCGATGTGCGTTTCGATTATGTGAATGACACGCTGATTCATTTTTGTCATTGCACGGTTTGTTGGCGTCACATCATTAGGAGCAGCTTTTTTTTTTTTTTTTTCCTGACGTGTGCCTGCAATGTTCGCGTCGAGAGCCAAAACAAACACAGCTAAGTGGAGGGAGAGGACGCGGAGTGATGGAGAAGGATCAGGCACACACGTGGGCGGGGAGGACGGCTTGACGCGAGGAAGCTGCGGAGGCAGCGAGATGTAAAGATACGACAAAGACATGTTCCCAAATACAAGAAGTGATGCCTCATCAATAATGAGCGACATTTTTGTTTTTCGCTAAAAGCCTCGATGGGACTTTAGTCATGTTTCAGATCTACTTGGTCACGCCTCAGTCAGTCCTGGTGGTAGAATCATCAAGCTCTAAAAATCCTGAACAAGACATTCTGGCTGGAGTTATTACATAAGATGCCTGGTTACCTTGGGAAATATGTGTGTGTGTGTGTGTGTGTGTGTGTGGCCATGCATGCATGTATTCACACATCATACTATATAATATGTACATGTCCATGTACATATGTGTAAGCATGAAGCATGTGCTATACGTCCAATGCATGTAAGCCTCCACACACACACACACACACACACACACACACACACACTGGCAGGAGGCTGGGGGGTCACGGAGAATAATATCCCACTCGCTCATTAACATTTCATAGTGTAGCGAGCGATAGCTGTTTGGATGGATGACAGCCCAAAAGTGTCCGGTTGCATAAAGTCACGGAGTTAAGGGATGAGTTTAAAGATGAATTATGGACCAGGATTAAAAGCAAAGCAACCCTGATAGGCTGGTTTATTCATTCACCTAAATACAAGTTAACAATGGAACTGCTGCATTTTGCATTGACAAAATAATAATCATTTACTAATTATATTAATTATTTATTAAAACACTGTACAAGGAAGAAGTAGGTTTGTATCGTCTTTAAGGTACTATAAAATTAGTGGTAGTAATTTATCAAAGCTTCTAGTCTAGTTACTGATAAAGAGATATAGAAAATAAATAAAATAAATCTTTATAGTGTGACATTTTAGAAGTCACAAAAAACGTTGTTCTGCCCCTTTTCTCTCTGTGTCTCTTTTTACTGTTTCTCCTGGTTTTTATTGTGTTTTGTGAAATACCCTGTGGTTGAAACGGGACCTCTGCAGCTTTGGATCCAGTTGCTGTTGTCTTCCACACCCGTTGTGACATCACAACAGGAGCCATTTCTAAACGGCTCGTGTTCAGCCAGGTTTCAGCAACACGTTCGACCACAAATTATTTCACAATTTCAGACATAAATATGTATAGACAATCAATTAAAGCCTTTTTTTCATAATACAACTCCCTTCATACTAAAAAAGATTTTTTGTGCATGTGATGTCACATACGATCAGGGAAGTGGAATAACTCAAACCTGCATGTTTGAAAACTCCAGTTGCATCCACGGCATTCAACAGGATGCACCATAACCGCCTCAGCCTTTCAGATCATGCGCCAGGAGGACGGGCCTTTGACACTATGAAATAATAAGCGTGTGTGTGTGTGTGTGTGTGTGTGTGTGTGTGTGTGTGAGAGAGAGAAAGAAAGCAGAGAACGCAGAGAAAAAGAGAGAGAGAGATTGGGAGAGACAGTGAGAGGGAAGCGGACGAGCGCATTAATTAACTAGTGCTGACACCCGCAAGCTTTTTCCTATTAGGGTTTGATCAGGGCAGAAAGCAGGAGTTCACAGGTGCTGCGAGGAGAGATGAGAGCGAGAGATTGGAAACGAGAGGCTGAGGAGTTGGGAGAGAACAAGCGGGGGGGGAGAAGGAGGTGAAAGGAACAATCTCCAGGTTAAAAACTGAAATATTTCCCATGGGGCCGGGCGACGCTGGGGTGGTTGCCCTTCAGGCCGCGGTGAAGGTGACTGTCAAAGTGAACCTTATTTACCCCATACACACACACACACACACACATACACACACACACACACACACACACATCCACTTCCTATAGCAACAGTTCAAACACTGTGACACAAAGCCTATTGTACGCTGAGGAGCAGATTTCCGTTTTCGGTTCTTTGGCTGCGACATTGTGAGGGTTCAGATGACTGCTTTGCCCTCCCGCTGGCTGCGTGCTGGGATGATCTGAGCATTGTGGTTTTTACGCTCGGGATCAGAGAATTATCTAAACACCAAGCTCAACGGGAGGAGCTTGTAAAACCGTTGTCTGGAGAGGCTAATCTGTCACTGCTTTCAGGTACACCAGATTCTACGAGTGCCTACAGGATATTTGGAATCGGGCACGGATGCACGTGCACACACACACACACCCACACACACACATGCAATTGTGCATGCTGTGCTCACGCACGTGCACGCAAACAAAGCTCTTCTCGTTGATTTATGCACAGATGCTCCCGCACAAGACAACATCTGACATTGGAGGCCCCCTCTTCAAAAACATGTTTCCTGAAGTGATTTGTGGTTGTTTTATGGAGCCGTGGTAGCAGATTGCTCTGATGTAGGGCCCATTCATCAATGTCACACACACACACACACACGCAGAGACACACACTCTCACACACAGAGAGAGAGAGAGAGAGTGGACAAACATAACCACACGTGCTCTCACAAACACACAGATAGTATAGTTTTTGATTGGTAGAGTCCCGTCCCCCCCCCCCCCCCCACACACACACACACACACACACACTCTTCTCCACTCCCACGACAGGGAGTTCAGACTCAGGGTCAGCTGTGGACATTTGAGGAATGTTTTAAACACATATCAACCTGTTGAATCTGGGGATTTATTGCAGGCAGGGTGGAAAAAAGCTCTGTAAATCACGTAAGTTTATTCACTTCCATTTGCTGTGGCTGACATGTACTGCATTTGAATTTGTATCACACACAGGGTTGACTTAATCCCACTGTGTTGTAATTTAATTATTCTGTATTATTCTGTGTTTTTTTACCATGATGAACTACTAGTTTTTACTGTCACAGTATCTATATGACAGACAGACAGGTATAGCTGAGGAGTGATTATCCTTGTGTGTCTGCAGACTTACTCATTGGTTGACTTTTATTTCTAAGGGTCTACATGGTAAGACCCCATTCTTTCTAGGATCTTACCAACATCACAGCCTAACTTTTTCACCCTAATGTTTCTACAGAACTGGGAATAAGGCATTTCATTCTCACGGAACTCTAAAAATATCGGACCTGATCCCTCTTAATAGCTTTGTTAAAATTCCTAAAACTAAAGGACTTTGGGCTTTGTCACTGTCTCTTAAAGCAGATGCTACCTATTTAAGCTACTGTATCTCTAACATTTTATTTATTTATTTTATTTTTCTCTTCTCATCGTGCAATTCTTATTTATGGTCCTACTTGCTCTGTAGGGATTCCACATCTCAACAAGTTAACCCGGTTAAATAAAGGTTAAATAAATTCTTCTGTAATGTTTTGTGCATTGCAAAAAGTATTTTCCTGTTGATATAATATAAGAAAAATAATATATATATAATTTGAAGGATTTAGTGCACACAATGAAAAACTCACAGCTCGCATTATTTAAAACGCCTTTGACTGAAACCTGTAACGTCACAGTTGTGCACACGGAGGCGTCTTTAAAAGCTGGAGTGTATGAAACTATCACAGCACAGTCAACCATAGCAGGCGACAACTGCTGCTCCTCAGTCGGTAGCAGCAATTATCTTAGTACCAGCCGGCTAAAGGGGATTTATAATGACTGCACACACACACACACACACACACACACACAGTCCAGCCTGTGAATCATTTCGTTAGTGTTTTGACTCCGCTCCAAAACGCTGAACTTAAATGGAAGAGGACAGAAATCAAACAGGATCAAACTTTATAGAACTAAACACAAGCACGTACAAATCTCAATGAATTATTCATATACTTGAAATAACTTTACTAAAAAAACTAGAAAAATAATAAAAGTGTTGTTTAGGTTGTTATTTTTGTGAAATGCAATGAGCTGACAATTATTATTGTTTTATAAGGAATATAAAAAAAATATATAACGATTTCTTTTTCTTTTTAATTAAGTTGTCTCTCACGATTGATGACCGTACAATACTTTTTTGTAAAATAAATACACACGCGGTGAACAGAAGGCAGAAATCCTGACTTCTGTTCCAAAGAGCTGCCTGAAATACAAATAAGCATTTTTGTGTGGAACCACAACCACATTTTATTTAGTTTTTAGTGGTGGTTCCATGATGCAACATGACCAGCTGTGACAGGAAGAAAATGAAGAAAGAACAAATCGATATTATATTTCCCAGAATGGTATTTTATTGGCGTTGACTTTTTTTTTTTTTTTACAGCTGAGCATGACCTAGGGAAAAGGAAAAAAGAGGGAAAAGACACAGACTCAGAACTCGCATCCTGGACTATGAAGGTACTGCTGCTGAGAAACAGCTCTTTCCTCAGAGGTACTGAAAGGTCGGGGCTGATAGGCCTCATCGGAGCAGGGCGGCCGTCGTCACACGTGTCACAATAAGCCACTTATTGGACAAAGGAGGCAATGAGTCAGGACAGATGTGCAGCCGACCCACTCCCAAAAGAGGAAAAAAAATGTTCAAATAGCCTCATGGGGCGAGAAGAGAGCGACAGGAAGCATGGACCCCTAAAGACAGAACACTACGGAGACCAGACGGTGCAAATTGTTGAACGCTTCCTTCTTCTTCTTTTATGGCAAATGAATTCTTCGTGTTCTGTAAAAGCCAAAGCTGACCACTTCTGAATTTGCTCGACATGTTGCGTCCATAGAGGGGAAGGTTGGGGCATGGGGGCCATGGGGGGGCGTGAGAGGACCTTAGCACCGGTGCGTTAGAAAAAGCATGTGGTTGGTGCCACTTGAAACAAGCGTGTATTAATTCTATCCAAGGAAACCCAAATCCTGCCAAATCCCTACGAAAGAACGAGACACATGAGACCAAGACCAAAGACTGACGAGGATGTGACAAGACCGAGACCACAAACAAGTGGTCTTGCGACCACCCTCAAAACCAAGACCAAGACCAAGACTGGTCTTGAGAACTACAAGTCTAGCAGTGACTCAACAAGCACAACTAGCATTGATAAAACATTATTACAATTAACAGCCTGTTTGGCCTCTTTTAGGATTTAAAGTGTTTTTCCATTTATTTTACTGTTTTTCTCTAATGTAACTATTATTACGCTAGAAATATCGACATTTATGTGTGATACACAGTTCTTACAGTTCTAAGATGCTCTAGAGCAGACAGATGATCATCTTGACTTTCATGTAACACACTGACATTGACATCGGGAGCAGACAAAGACAAAATGTCCATCAGAACCGGGTGATTGAGGCTAATTCAGCAGGTGGAATAGAAACCCTCCAAATTTTAACACCCACTCAGAGTAGCGTTTTAACAGCGATGCCATATACCCACATAGCCCTCTACCAATTTTACAAATGGAGCAATTACCTCGGCCTGATGGAGTTTTATGACTCCGTACCTACTTGGAAATTGGATTTGGTTTGGAAACGGGCTGACCTGAGGGGTCTGCTGCACGGTGACACCGATAGGAAGCAGACTGATGGCGCCCAGTTAGCGTGACATTGACGTGCGAGGGGAGAGCGATTCTCTGACGCTAACTAGGGAGTGCACCTCTGCGAGAGGAAGCACCTGTTCCAGCATATGGTGGCGTGGCCATATTACCTCACAGTGTGTGTGTGCGTGTGTGTGTGTGTTAATCTTTCTATATCTAGATTTTTCTTTATTCCTGTTTTCCACAGTCATTTAATTATTAATTTACTCGGTTTAACATCATCATATTTATCACAATCGCAAATACAAATAATGAAGGAAAAGGGAAATGTGATATAAAGGTTGGTTTGGAGACGTTCTTTCATCCAAGAGGCTTTTTCTGTGGGTCACGTGACCACAAACTGAGGGGGGTGGTCCTGTGAGGAGACTTTCTGCAGCTTGTTTGTGCATGCTTGAATGCTATGCAAAATATTAGTTTATTAACATTATATATATCAAATGTTATAACCTCAAGAAGTCGCAAAAAAAAAAGAAGAAGGAAAAAAAAGGTCCATTTGTTTCACTGTGCAATTGACAAACAGTATCACTTCATATTTTGGCTTAATATGGCATGTTTAGTATATAATGAAGGGGGGAGCTGGGGGGGCAGAAAAGTGGTAATAACACTCATGAAATGTTAATTACTGCAGCTGTGCTGTTGAAAATACAAAATTCGAGGCTTAACTGATTAACTAAAAATTAGATTTCATGCACACAGCGGCGGCGAGGGAGGAGAGAGAGAGAGAGCGAGCGGCAACAGGTAACATTACTGATGTTTCTCGTTAAAAACCCTGACACCTCGGGCCTCATAGATGTAACGCTCGCGCGTGTGGTCACCGCGCGTGTTTGCATAGGTATGTGTGTACGCGCGTGTGCGTGTGTACATTTGCGTTCCCTGTTAAGGGCACGCCGTCGTCTGTGTGTCACTAAATAATGACTCTGTCTGAGCCGTGTGCCCTCTGGGCTCTCCTGTCTGCACACACACACGCACACACACACACACACACACACACAACGCACACAAACAGCGTTCTCGCTGGCCATGGCTGGCTGATTCTTAAATGTCAGATGACTTCACTCCTGGAACAATATTTATTGAGCCCAGGTCCCCCCCCCTCCCTCCTTGCTTCCTGTGGTAAGTTGTTAAAGGAAATCTGAATTAGTTTGTCAGGAACTGTAGTGATTCTGTAGTCTCCAGTGTGTTTGAATGCATGTGTACGGTATAACCTTGGAAGGTTAGAGGGAACTGATAATTAAAGTTTTAAAGTTGAATTCTGACATGTATGCATCCCTTTCATCGCAGTTACACATTCTCACACCTGGAACACAGTGGTACACCTGCAGCCTGCAGTTAATAGCGGCTTTCCCATTACCGGGCCGAAGCTGACCCTACAGGTGCGAAGAGGTTTTACACATTCGGGGGGAGGTGCTAACGGGGCTGGCCTGGGCCGGCTGGCCCTCGATTTTCTGGCCCAACCTAAACAATGGTCCTAGAGGGGCCGCGGCGGGCCTAGAGGCGGTGTCCAGGTAGGGGCGGGGGCGCCATCTGGAACCAAAATAAAGCGGGGACGGCTGGCTTACCCGTATCTATATCCGTAACTCTCGTCACCGAAGGAATTCCTAACTGCTTTTGCTTTTCTGGAAGTATTTGGAAGATGGAGCGGCAATTCTGGTCTGCGAGCGATGTCCGTGCTCTCCTCACGGTGTGGGCAGAGGACGACGTACAGGGGAAAATCGACGGGGTGTGCAGGAACGAAGATGCGATGAAACACATCGCTGCAGAACTGGCGAAGATGGGCATAAAGCGGACAACGGCGCAAATCCGCGAAAAACTGAAAAAGCTACGAGCCCAGTACAAGGCGGCGAAGATACACAACAACCGCAGTGGTGTACAGCCAAAAACATTTCCTTATTTATATGACCATTATTCAGGAAGAGCCAGACACAAATGTTAGCCCACAGGAGCAAGATGAGTCTGGTAAGTGTTTGTATTATCCACATGATGCATGTTTTTTTGTGGCCTTGTGCAAATTGCAAAACTTACTACACATTTGCATTGTACATCATATTAGGACGACAAGGCGCTTTGTCCGCCTCCAAAACGCAAGAAGTGTCGCAAGTCAAAAATCCGTGCCGTTGCTGTAGCCTGCATGTCGACGTTTGTTTATTGTTGCTTGGTTACTTATGCAGTGTAACCGCCTATCCTGCTTGAAAATGGGCTGGATCAGTGACGTTCTTCTGAGCGAGGGCGTAACCTGGAGATACTAGTAGCCCCTAATGTGCAAACAACAGCTCTCAGGGCATGGGGCCAGCGGCCTGAGGCTATCAGCGCCGTGGGGCCCCCCCTTACGGCCGGGCTGTGCAATGGGAAAGTGGCTAATGAATTTCATATCAGAAGGTGCGTGTGGACGCTCGACACCAACGGCGTCTGCCAACCTAGCCTCCAGAGGGAAGTCCCTGGTTTGCAGAAACATGCACGGTCACAGCTGGACTTCAGCGGGTCGCTGCTTTTCTGTACAGGAAGAAACACTTAGAGCAACAAGATGCATTAAAAACACCACATGTTAATTATTCTGATGCCAGGATGGAAATGAGTGGAATTTAATATATCAAGGCTTGTCGTTACACTTTTAATTTAAATGATTTAATAAGTAATGGAAAACATTGACTTTGACTTGGGCTGCCAGCATCCTACAAATAGTAGGATAAATGGGCCAGACTGGATATTGGTACTTTCATAGTTTATTTTTTGATATGGCTCATAGTCAAGACATTTGCCAGTGCTTTATACTATAGTGTTGGACATTTTAAGCTTTGGTGACTCTGACAGCCATTATTCTACAATTGTGTCATCAAGGAATGTGAGAGACACAAAACACCACAACTGGAATACTCACAGGATTGAGAAAATGTCTCATAAAACCATAATATCTCATTATTATACATGATTGCGAGACTTGGGCATGAATCTCTTACATATTGTCTGCGTTGGGTTGTCAGGTTTGTTTCTGCAGTGATCATGTGATAATAATAATGATTATAACTCAACTCTGCTTCCATACTAACATAAATGTAATATACACATGTAGACACATTAAAACAACATGAGAAAAGAGTGAGAATGTCTTAGAACAGTTTCTCGCCAAGGCTTCCGTGCAGTTCAGGCTGTTAGGAGTCAGGGCTGATATTCCGGGGTCATGGGTTCGATCCTCTGAGCTTTGAAGTCCGACATCAAGAGGAGAGAGTGAAAAGTGCGAGGGAAATTCTATCCTGTAACAAGTATTCAACGCCTCACAACTCTAGACTCCCTCCAGAGGCTCATCCTTCTAATTTAAGGCCTGCAATCATGTCGAGGTCTCTCTGGAGGCTCCACGGTTGTGGGTTAAAGCCCCACTTAAGCCTTTTTAAAATCAGAAACCCAGGAGTGAAAAGCTTTAAGAAACTTTCATCACCGTGTCTGTCCCGTGTAGCTCGGCGAGATCAGGCTTCCTCCACTTGGTGGCACAGTGGATTTGTGGAATCCTGAGGTGTCAGCGATGCAGAGGCTGGTTCGAATTCCTGACGTTAGAACCTGGATCAACAACAGGGCCAGCTAGTCTTGCAGAGGTGCTTTAGGTGCTGCAGGGTTAGTTTGTTTCTTTCCTCCTTGATAGTCGACTTAAAAAGACATAATAGAGGAAATAAAACAGAGAGACTTTTACACGGCTAATACTTCACTGTGATGAGCAAAAACACCTGAGTTAGATAACGCTGGTTTGGAGACGCAGCGAATTAGTTTCATCATTTACTGAGCTTCTGAAACCCTGACGTTTTGTATAAACACTTTTCTTTGTGTGTGTTCTGTGTTTGCATATGTTTATTTTTGCAACCTGCGGACAGGAACACCACTGAAATCTCTTAGACACGTCTCTTATGGAGCTATGCATGGAGCCAAATGCTAAAAAACTTTAATTACAGATTTCATTGTTGGTCCCATATGGAGCTATGTTCTATATCGTGCAAAGAGAATAAAGTATAATATGGTTGCAATGAAAATATATATAAATAGGCATGAATTTGAACGGGTTCATTATTAGTGCCTTTCATTTAACCTAACCTAAATAACCAATGATTTACCTTTAGACATTTGTCATGTATGCATGCAGGGACTTAGAAGCTTTTATTCTGCTACACGTTTTAAGTTTGTTGGTTCACTGGGATTTCTCCCATTTTTGCCATTTCTATTGCTTTGCTTCATTTCGCTCCAGAAAGGAGCTGAAAAACTAGACACCTCTCTCTCCTTCTGTCTTCATCTCTTTTTCTTTCACTCCATCCATCCATCCATCTATCCCTCTGCTCTTTTCATCCGTCCTGCTTCTTTAGATGCTAATAGGTTTGCCCGCTAGCAGTGCGTGTGTGTGTGTGTGTGTGTGTGTGTGTGTGAGATGAAGGAAGGCAATTTCCTAGTGTTTCAGAACACAACTGGAGCTTTACACAAAATGGACATGCTGATTAATTAACATTATCAAACTATTACCCATTTATATTATAGAATATAGTTATTGTATACACAGCATCTACTGTATTTTATCTCAGTTAATCGTAGATGTGGAAACAGGCAATCATAGAAAAGAGAAACCACATCAGCTGACGGTTTACTACTGAAGCAAAGTCTGCAAAGAGACAGTAGAGCACATTTACTGAAGTAGAGACAAATGCTGACAAATTGCTATTCGAAGAGCATCCTGCAGCCTGTGTGCTTTACACACTTTTAGTTTCAATAATGACCTCAGTTGGAAAGCAAAGCCAGTTCTGCCTTCAGATTCTGATGTGCTTCTTCTTCTCCGGTTTCTGTTTCTTCTGAGAAGACGATCAACGAGGATTCAAACCAACGGGTCAGGAGGCCTTCGTGTGAACAGGTGAGGAGCTGGAGCTCAATTTGACGCTATACTATGCAAACAAACAGGTTTGCATTTAGAAATATTTTAAAAAAGGAGCTAGGGTTAGGGTTAAATTTGACAATTTAAAATGTCTTTTTATTATCCCTTAAATTGTTTTTTTTCAGTTCAAATTAGAAGTTTTACCCCTCATGTTTCATCAGTGGCCCTTATACTGTTTACGCCCTTGCAGAAAAGGCCGAGCTGTTTTTCGACACGGCTAAACTGTGAACTTACAATACAAAGTTAAATTTGTGACTCATATCATTTGTTTCAGTTAATGTTTATTTGAGGACGAACACAATTTACATAGAATATTGCGCCGCAATTATCCGGTGCGATGCATCGTAGCGTTTATGGCTGGTGCTAAGGACTGTCTGCCTGCAGCTGAAGCATGCAGGGAGTTGGCTGACAGACTGGCTGATGGGGCACCGCAGATCTTGCAGCTCGGCGTCCAAAAGCAGTTCCCAGACACGTCATAAAGTATTGATTCGGTTTCCTTATGAACATTTAAATAACCCACTATGGCTGTAGAAAAGCAGGGAAACAAAGCAAAGCCACACTGGCTCATTTATAGTTAGTCAGTGATACAAACCTCCAAAGATTAAGTAAGGTGGCTGCGTTTCAACTGAAAATCTGAATTGATTGCAAAAATACTTTCAAACTTCTACATTACTGACAGCTACTGGACGCTTCTGGGTGACGGCACGAGACTCGCTGTGCTGCAGACATCAGCAGGAGCAGCATTAACGCCTTATCAGGGCCAGTCTAGTGTATTAATAGATCAAAATATCAAGTGCATCATAAAACAATCATGATTCACCCACTATCCATTAACCTTTTGTTCAATAACCTGTTTTACGTGCAAGACATATTTCATGAGGAACGATTTCAAGAAGTGATAGCCACTGCTTGGCAGCGCGCGCTGGTGTATCCACACACACAGAAAACACGGATAAAGACAAAACTAAAGCATTATTGAGAGGAACTCACACTTAAAGCTACAACATACAGATTTTAATAGTAATGGTAATGGATCCACTGAAAAATAAACTGTTCTCCATATTATTAGCACCTGTAAACAGGTATAAAGTTAAAGAGTCAAAAGTTTATGACAACACATGGCGATCATGGACAAGACCTTGATAATGTACTTATCTTTAATAAAATAAGATACCAGAGACGTCGTGAGAGGCAGTGGTTGGTACAGCCATTAAATTCATCAGGCCACCATTTCCAATATTTCAAGATGTTAGCTACATCACCAGGTAAATATGCTTGTAGTTGTTTAGCAACTTGCATGGTTTTACCTCAAAAAATTCAGCCATCACGTCTTCTTTATTCAGTCTCTTACTGGATCTAGGCTACATATGGTGGTACTGCTCCATCTGGTCTGTATCCATAAGCTTTATGGGAAAAAACAATGAAAAACTGACAAAATTAACCCAGAACACAGACAAAAGTCCCCCCTATAACTAGGTGTATTTAATACTGAGAATAACAGGCAAGAAAGAGCAGCAGCAGGCGTTAAGTGGGGAGGGGTTTTGATGGTATCACTTCCTGTTTTGGCCCTGGTATATGTGGAGGACACATCATGGTGCAAATGCTTCCACGAACGTTTATCATGTTTTGTCACGCTGCGATCAGGCCATCCCTTTATCGCTTTTTTTTTCCACACATACATGTACGCACACACAAATGCATGACAACGGTTCATAGCCATGGACCGGTCTGTTAACAGTTGCCCGCTTCTCTCTCCGTGCACGCTGTGGTTTTTTATCACACTTACTCGTACGTGTATTTTATTGATGTGAGTCCATTGCAACTGTAACTGTAACATATCGGGATACACTGAAGGGTAAAATGCAAACCCTATTATTTTGGTTGTTGACTGAGTATTACACATTGTGCCTTAAACGGCAGCATTAAAGGGCAAAGTGTTACCAACATCATTGCAGATTGTGTGTGTGTGTGTGTGTGTGTTTGTGTGTGTGTGTGTGTGTGTGTGTGTGTGTGTGTGTGTGTGTGTTTGTGTGTGTGTGTGTGTGTGTGTGTGTGTGTGTGTGTGTGTGCGGGTGTTAGGTATCATTCTTCTGTCGGTCTGGGCCGCCTCGGGTCATTAAAACATCACAACGGAGGACAAGACTGAAGTAAAGCTGACAAATGAGCCTGTCTATCTGCATGCACGCGCATCTACACACACACACACACACACACGACAGGACAGTGTCATACGTCAGGGACCTGATGGAAATCTGGCCTGGACTAACCAGCTGGAAAAGTGACCCTCTGGTTAATGGAGTGGCCGAGGGAGGAAGACAGAAGATGAGTGAGCGAAAACTACAGAGGGAGCAGAAGGGTGTGTGTGTGTGTGTGTGTGTGTGTGTGTGCACGCTCGTGTGCATGTGTAATAATAATTCTGGTTTATTGCCTGTGTTTTATTTTAATTATGGAAAAACCAAAGTTAATTGCTGAGATCTCCCAACACAGTGGCATCGCTAAAACTAAATTTGATGGGACACGTAACGCAATTATTCCAATGATCAAACAGGTTATAAAGGAGCCAACAGCTGATCTGAATTTAAGTAGCCTAAGCCACCTTTATTTGGAGGCAAAACTGAAAAAGAGAAATCTGAGAATCCCTCATTAGACTATAATAAGGTCAACGTTGGACCCGAGAAGTTTAGCCCATTAGACAATTAAGTTCAGAGCTCAGCAATAACTTGGAAAGCATATTACACAAGTCGTTAAACTGGTATTACTGAGAACCTCAGTGATAACCCGTATGTAAAATACAATGTAACCAACAATAAATCTCTATCGTTGTCTGTGTAATTCATTTTGCTGCAGACGCAGGGAGGACGAATCTGTTAGCCTCCGCTTCTTCCAAGCAGTAATTACCAGAATATTTTCCAATAACTGAGCATGAAATCATGTCTGGACAGAGAGAGCGAGGAAGGAAAGCAATGGGAGGGAGAGAGGCTGCCAGATTAGAAGCATAAAGGCTATAGATGGCTGATGGTTGTCAGGAGAGCTGCCTTCCTCTCCAATTAGCCAATTAGACAAACCTGGATGCCTGTTCACACTACATACACATTTATACTGAACATGATTTTTACACATCAGCACTGTTCAAGTGACAACTCAGCAGAAATTTATATATATATATACTTTTTTATTATACTCCCCCACTCCACCATGGAGTTGCACCACCGTTGTTTTAATGTGTGTGTGCTACTCTTTGAGTGTGTCTGGGATAAAGGAAGGGCGTTGGCGAGAGCGCGAGAAACAGTGGGCAAAGTAAAGAAGGGAAAGGTGAAATGTTTGTCTTGTCAGCACTCCGGCTGCCATCAGCTATCAGCTCATTTCCCCTTGGACTGCCGGACACGGAAGAAAAAAAAATACACAAAAACAGCCGCGCGTACGCGGACACGGTCACCGGTTGTCCGGCCCACGTACAGCAAACACACACACACTGAGATTCAAACAGAGAAGTGGTGCAGTATGTAATTTGCATGCAGGGAAGTTGGTATTTTTCTTCCCTTAAAAAAAAAAAAAATCAGTCGAAATCATACGCCTCTGACAGACCCCCAGCAAAGCAATGCCAGGTGTTTACATGCGCACCCAAGGTCAGACGTTCTGATGGGTTATTTTGCCCTGTGGTAGATGGTATCGGCACTGACAGAGGATCCCCAGGGCAACTCGGGATGGAGGCGAACGACGTTTCGACTCCTGTGGAGCTGCGTGTGCGAAAAAAAAAAAAAAAAAAAAAATGTCTGTCAAAGTGGATTTCAGGTGGGTTGACAGCCCTGTCCTGACTGAGACAATCATTTAGTTACAAATCTGAATAAACCATCACTGCCACTTTAAGTTAAATATGCCATTCTCAGCAAATGTGGCGCTACTTTTTTCAACACAGAATGCCCTTTTTATATGACTTTTAAAATAAAAACGGATTGAACGCGGTCTCTTTCAGTCACCTACTTCAGACAGCACTAAGGTAGGTAACCTTGTTGCTGCCGAGGACAAATGACTGATTTAAGAAACTAGTGCAGTGCCCATTCAGAATGTGCCTGTTCGGGACAGGTCAATTTCTCAATACCCAGAGAGAACAGTGGCCGGCCCCTAAACACATCACATGCAGGCTCCATAACTTTGAGCTAAAGTCGATCAGACGAACTGTGGTGCTGATTCAAAATGTGCCTGAGACATCCTGTCTACTCTGTTTAAAGATATATAGATTAGATTTGATTTGAATTTAAAATTTAATTTGTTAGATGCTACATTTTTAAAATGGATCCTGATGATAGGGTGAAGTGGAGTCATACCCAAAGGTATTTAAACGCACTCATGATGCCAAGCACCTCCCCTCCTAGAAATAAATTTAGTTAGTCAGTTGTGTTGGTTTCCTGGGGAAGTTGTTAGTTGTAAAAAAAAGTACTGTGTCTGCATACGTCAGAATGTGAAATTTATTACTTGCATTGGGCAGATCAATAATAAACAGAGAACCGGATGGGTCCAAGAATGGAGCCTTGAGGAACCCCCACCATACACCAAGGTAAGGGGATCTTACACTCTCAGGGATAATACATAGATTGTAACCACAGTATAGATTGCTAAGTAAAGTTTAAATGAGTGAATTTAGATAATTTCATGCACAACATGTAAACTCTTTTCTGATTGGACAGCAGGTGTACATAAGAACCATCTAACATAAAGGAGGTATCAACTTGATAAACTTTTTTTCATTTTTTTGAGAATTTTGAAGAACAAGATGCAGCAAAGGAAAATGTTTTGCATCTTTGTGCATTAAAAAAAACATTTAACACAAACCTCCTCATTAATTAACCCTTATTCAACTCTCTGAACCCTTTCAGTTCATTCTCTCTGGGAGTTCTTATCACTACAGATGAGATATCAAGAACCACTGCTCCAAACAACCACTCAACTCTTGTGCTTTCTTGGGTCTCCAGCAATACATCAGCCAAGTGTGAAGTGAGTCGGATGAACAGTTCTCAAGCTACGGGAAGGAAAAATACTTCTTTTCTTGCTTTTTCAGGTATAAAAATATTGATGTAGAGGTATAAAATATACAGATAGGGAAAAATTATTCCATGCAATAATAATCAAATGCATTGAAAAACGTGGTCTACTCTTCACTACGGCTTCTTCTAATACTTCACAAACAGCATATACCTTACAATAATCCGAGAGGAACCTATTTGGGTCGTCCCAAGAGATCAATTTTGAGCATTTTTTTCCTTGAAATACTGCCATATGTGTATTGTGTACAGCTGTTCTGCTATTAACACCCATTATGTCTGAATACGGTATTTTCAACGTGCGAGTGTTTGAAAATAGACCAGTTTATTGGTTCAGTTATTGCCTTTAACCAGAGGGAAGAGTCAGACAGACGTATTAAAGCCACTCGTGCAGGTTAGTACAGTGTCCCAGATCAGCGAGCCACATATTACGGCTTTGTGTGAATCAGCACAGTATGGTAATTCTGATATAGTAACAGCAATTTGGCTTGGTACAGTACATCCAATCACACGCGTGATGGACAGCTACGAGCTAATGTTTAAACATGTCTCCGTGGCCTAATAAGCAGACCACCCTGTGGCCTTGCAGGAGACCTGATTGGCAGATTTAATGCGAGTAACACAGTTCTCACTTTCACCACATCTGAGCCGGGGATTTAGAATAAACACCTGAGAGAAAGGGAGTCAAGATACTGATACAGGGATAATGTGTAAAGATAAAGGGACGGACCCCGGAGAGGGATATTTTTCCCAGGCTGGTTTCAAAGTAGAAAACGAGTCAAAAGGAGGTAGAAATAGAATGTGTGATACAGGGGGTGAGGAATAGAGAGAATAGTAGAACCCCAAAGCCAACAAAAAAAGGAGGGAGAGATTTTTCTCTGCAGGAAAACTGGACTAGTCATATATAACTTAACATCTCAGACTTTTTCCTCTTCACAGAAAAAAAAAAAAACAAGTGATGGAACGAAGGACGAGGGAGAGAGAAGAGAAGGAGGACAGCACAGAGAAAAAGTAAAGTCAGGGCAGATGGGAAAGAGGGAAGGAGGGAAGGAGGGAATAAGGAAGGAGGCCCGGCTACAGAGCCAGCATCACGTCTCCTTTTCGGGGACAGGACAGTGAGTATAAATAGGTGGTCACTGTGAACACAGCTTGTGCCACGCTCACACCTAAATACTATTCTTAAACACACACACACACACACACACACACACTGCAGCAGACGGAGGTTATGGCTGAGGCACTGTGCGTGATTTGACCTAGTTGGTAGAACTAGGCTATAAAGAAAAGGAGAGAAAACACACAGTGAAATACAGATAGGCAGATTGGGGTTTTGTTCATGTACACTCGTTTTCATGACATTACAGGCTTGGTTGCAACATGTTTATTCCCACTTTAGATGTGAAAACGTCTTTTCTGTCGGTAAAAGGGATCTTTTGTTGAAGTTGAGTTGAGGGTTAAATGCAGTAAACTGCAAACTTATATAAACATATGGGTTTTGAATATATGTGACATATATAAAATTGGCGTACATATATGCACATACAGTATATAGAATATATATGCACACATAGGTGGGATTCTACCATAATACTGTGGACGCCCTATCCCAACCCTCTGTCCCTTCAAGCACGACGTAGCAGAGCTTCATGAAGCTGAATGGAACACAGGCAGGTTTATAATTCTCTTTTCGTTTGACCCTGCGTCCTCATTACCCATAGGCATTTGGCCCTTTGTTTATGCAAAAGTACTGATTTGTGCGGCTTTAATTTGTTCTGGTGAAGCGGATCCTGCCTGTGAGAATTACTTTGGACACATGGGATGAATACCATTTTTTTTTTCCCTAACACTTCTTAGTAAGATATTCTCCAGCTTCCCTCGGTGCTGCAGTGCTTATCTCTCTCTCTGTTCCTCGCCTTCCGTCTACCTGGCTGTGGGGATTGTCTCGTCCCCTGTCCCCCTGGGACGGCCCGCTGTTGATTCGTCAGTTTAGCCGCGTGTTTGGCTGGTAAGCTGTTTGCCTTTTCAAGCTGCCGGTTTGCCCGCCCAGATCCTCTATCTCTCAGAGTTCTTTCCCGTCTTACCCCGAAAAAAAACACACAAACTCACCCACCCTTTCAAGATGCATACGCTTACTTGATTTCTTATTTAGTCTCGATCAGGTCTGGCTGCAGAGCCGTTTGATTTTTAACCAAGCCTGTATTTCTGCTCCGCTGGGGACCTAACATTTAGAGTTTTTTTCTTTCCTCACCCCCTTCTCTGATGCACTGTAGTCATTCTTTCCTCCCTCACTGCAGTGCTGCCCTCCTCCTCCTCAAAGAAAACCGTGACGCCAGCTGCCATCTACTGCCCAAACTGCGGCATTGCACATCCCCCCCCCCCTCCCCAGTTCACAGAGAAAGGTTGCACCCCCTCTTTCTTTTCTTTTTTTTTATTAAAAAAATGCCTAATGGACATGGCTTTCATTGAGCTTCACGCAGCCGTGTTCTCATTGATGATGAAGCCTGGATGGGAACCTGCTGAACCGTTCCGTTAACACTTTTATTCAGAAGGGCTTTGTGTGTCATAAATGTACCTGGGGGGGAATCAAAACACCTGCATCTATTCACAGTAGTAAGCAGGAGATGTGACCAAGTGCTCTGTATTGATTTGCTGCAAGTCTTTTGTTTGTTTTTTTTTCCCCTCTCTCGCAGGAAGGCTCAATTCTAAAAATCCACAAAAGAGAGAGGTTTATAATTAGAAAAAAAGAATGAAAGAAAGAAAAATACTGCACCAGACACAGTGGATCAGATCATTTAAGTGATGCAGGCATCACAGAGAGGGCCAACGGATTCATTTGATGGCCATAAAACAGGAGCCCTGTTGACAAATGCGTTCCCTCCGTCCCTCTCTGGCAGAGATGTGAACCTGGACGAATCCTCGCAGATAGTAATGAATATTGATACGATATCGATCTGGGTTCACAGGGGTCGCAGGGCCGCGGCTGCAGAACGCCACTGTAGGGGCCTGTGTCTTGCTCAAGGACGCTTCCACATTGCAGCCAAGTTTGCTCTCATCCTGAACCAAAAGAAGTCTGGCGAAGAGATAGAAGACAAAAGATAGATTCGGATCCAATTGTCTTCAAAGGTTTGACGGTGCAATGTTCTGCAAAACTCAGAAACATCATATACTCTTTTTTCTAATAATTCATGGGCCTGCTCTGTGAATTTGTGCAAATGAAAGTGCAGCATTATGCCCTGTTGGAACAGGATAACCTTCACTGGAGGTAAACTATTACACCAACAACACCGTGCGATACGATTACTGCTTGTGCATACCTGCAGTAGTAATCAGTTAGGCATAAATAATGATATATAGCGCTCTGTAGAATAATGAAAATGACCAAGAGTTGGCTAAAGAAATTCAAACTTGTGTGTGTATAGCATCTGGGATAAATTCAACAGTGGGTTGTGCATTGCACCCATATGTTGTATAGTAGTCATTTCCAAAATAAATAAGTAAATACATAAAAAGAAAGAAAGGGGAAAAAAACAGCACCAATAGATTTTGGGGCATTAATATTGGAATAGCAAATTTAAGAAAGTCTAAGTAAGGCTCTCAGGCATTCTGTATTCTGTATTGCAAGTAACCTCTTTAAATGTGCATATGACACCTATTCATATGAATGTTAATGAACTCATTTTAAGTAATTTATAAACCCCTGGACTATAATAGCTCTGAGATGGATCAGCAGGATTTCCACTCATGTTCAAAACTTTCTGCATTTTCAGAGCATTTTCACACAAATTCTTTTGTGATTCGTAGGAATGATGGTCATAGCTGAAGATGACTTTAAAAAAGAGTACAGATTTTGGCCATTTATAGACAGTATTACCTTAATATCAGAGCTTGGAGTGCCTCTAAGAGTAAACTTTACATAGAGGTCACAAGTTACTTTTTGGGAGAGAAAAAAACTAATGTGCTGCTCTTTTTCCCTTCTGGCTCCTCCATAGTTGTCAAGCTGAATGCATGTGCACATCACCAGAAGGGAGGCAGAGGCGTGTGTCTGTGTGCCAAGGGGTAATTAAAGTTGCCTCTGAAGACTTGGTGGTGTATTATCTCATAATTTATATTCATATTCATATTTTGGGAATACAAAGAGACCCAGAGCTAGAAATGAAAACCCTGAAACACACATTATTGCATTTTTTTTATTATTTTAGGTTTTTTTTGTTTTGTTTTTTTGGGTGTTTTAAATCTTGCTCATAGTCACATAATAGAATTATATGTTCTTGTATACTTTTCATCAGACACCATACTACGTCACTCAAAATAGGTTATACTATAGTATGTCGCCCAAAAAAGGTCATACTATATTATGTCGCTCAAAATAGGTCATACTATAGTATATCGCTCAAAAGAAGTCATACTATAGTATGTCGCCTAAAAAAGGTCATACTATAGTATGACGCTCAAAATAGATCATACTACAGTATGTCGCTCAAAATAGGTCATACTATAGTATGTCGCTCAAAAGAAGTCATACTATAGTATGACGCTCAAAATAGGTCATACTA
This sequence comes from Eupleurogrammus muticus, assembly GCA_036785175.1. Taxonomy (NCBI): domain Eukaryota; kingdom Metazoa; phylum Chordata; class Actinopteri; order Scombriformes; family Trichiuridae; genus Eupleurogrammus; species Eupleurogrammus muticus. Next base: position 6,052,445 of record JAYKQN010000011.1, read on the forward strand.
CAGTATGTCGCTCAAAATAGGTCATACTATAGTATGTCGCTCAAAAGAAGTCATACTATAGTATGTCGCTCAAAAAACGCCATACTATAGTATGTCGCCCAAAAAAGGTCATACTATAGTATGTCGCTCAAAAGAAGTCATACTATAGTATGTCGCCTAAAAAAGGTCATACTATAGTATGTCGCCCAAAAAAGGTCATACTATAGTATGTCGCTTAAAATAGGTCATACTATAGTATGTCGCCCAAAAAAGGTCATACTATAGTATGTCGCCCAAAAAAGGTCATACTATAGTATGTCGCCCAAAAAAGGTCATACTATAGTATGTTGCCCAAAAAAGGTCATACTATAGTATGTCGCTCAAAAGAAGTCATACTATAGTATGTCGCTCAAAAGAAGTCATACTATAGTATGTCGCCTAAAAAAGGTCATACTATAGTATGACGCTCAAAATAGATCATACTACAGTATGTCGCTCAAAATAGGTCATACTATAGTATGTCGCTCAAAATAGGTCATACTATAGTATGTCGCTCAAAATAGGTCATACTATAGTATGTCGCTCAAAAGAAGTCATACTATAGTATGACGCTCAAAATAGGTCATACTACAGTATGTCGCTCAAAATAGGTCATACTATAGTATGTCGCTCAAAAGAAGTCATACTATAGTATGTCGCTCAAAAAACGCCATACTATAGTATGTCGCCCAAAAAAGGTCATACTATAGTATGTCGCTCAAAAGAAGTCATACTATAGTATGTCGCCTAAAAAAGGTCATACTATAGTATGTCGCCCAAAAAAGGTCATACTATAGTATGTCGCTTAAAATAGGTCATACTATAGTATGTCGCCCAAAAAAGGTCATACTATAGTATGTCGCCCAAAAAAGGTCATACTATAGTATGTCGCCCAAAAAAGGTCATACTATAGTATGTCGCTCAAAAGAAGTCATACTATAGTATGTCGCTCAAAAAACGCCATACTATAGTATGTCGCCCAAAAAAGGTCATACTATAGTATGTTGCCCAAAAAAGGTCAGACTATAGTATGTGGACCAAAAGAGGTCATACTATACTATGTTGCTAAAAAAGGCCATATTATAGTATGTCGTTGAAAAAAAGTCATATTATAATATGTTGCTCAAAATACGTCATACTATAGTATGTCGCTCAAAAAACGTCATACTATAGTATGTGGTTCAACCAAGGTCATACATTAGTATGTGGATCAAAAAAGGTCACTTTAAAATAGGGTGAGGCTCATTCCCTTAAGCCTCTGACTTTGGAAGTCCAAGAGGAAAGTGTGAAATATCCGAAGGAAACTCTCTTAGTAGCAAGACGTCAATGGCTCAACAGGTAAAACGCCTGTTTGGAGACTCAACAGTTGTAGGATCAATCCCTACTCTTTACTTTTGAAGTCAGAGCCAAATGTTGAATAAAAGCTTCAAGAAATTTCCATGATCACCTCAGCACAGGTAGCTCTGTCTGTAACAAGCTGGGCTGGAAGTTAATAGTGAAGGGTTCAAATCCTGGTGACTTTTTAAAACTAACATCCACTATGTCACTCAGAAAAGGTTACAATATAGTGTGTCGTTCAAAATGGGTCATACTATAGTATGTCACCCAAAATAGGTCATACTATATTATGTGGACCAAAAGAGGTCATACTATACTATGTCGCTAAAAAAGGTCATACTATAGTATGTCGCTCAAAAAAGGTCATACTATACTATGTCGCTAAAAAAAGGTCATACTATAGTATGTCGTTGAAAAAAGGTCATACTATAGTATGTCGTTGAAAAAAGGTCATACTATAGTATGTCGCTCAAAATAGGTCAGACTATACTATGTGGACCAAAAGAGGTCATACTATACTGTGTCGCTAAAAAAAGGACATACTATAGTATGTCGCTCAAAATAGGTCATACTATAGTATGTCGCTAAAAAAAGGTCATACTATAGTATGTCGCTCAAAAAAGGTCATACTATAGGATGCCGCTAAAAAAAGGTCATACAAGAGTATGTCGATGAAAAAAGGTCATACTATACTATGTCGCTAAAAAAAGGTCATATTATAGTATGTCGTTGAAAAAAGGTCATACTATACTATGTCGCTCAAAAGAAGTCATACTATACTATGTTGCTCAAAAAAGGTCATACTATACTATGTCGCTCAAAATAGGTCATATTATAGTATGTCGTTGAAAAAAGGTCATACTATAGTATGTCGCCCAAAAGAGGTCATAATATAGTATGTCACCTAAAAAAGGTCATACTATAGTATGTCGCTCAAAATAGGTCATAATATATTATGTGGACCAAAAGAGGTCATACTATAGTATTTCGCCTAAAAAAGGTCATACTATACTATGTCGCCCAAAAGAGGTCATAATATAGTATGTCGCCTAAAAAAGGTCATACTATACTATGTCGCCCAAAAGAGGTCATAATTTAGTATGTCGCTCAAAAAAACTCATACTATAGTATGTTGCTCAAAATAGGTCATACTATAGTATGTCGCTCAAAAAACGCCATACTATAGTATGTCGCCCAAAATAGGTCATACTTTAGTATGTCGCTCAAAATAGGTCATACTATAGTATGTCGCTCAAAATACGTCATACTATAGTATGTCGCTCAAAATAGGTCATACTATAGTATGTCGCTCAAAATACGTCATACTATAGTATGTCGCTCAAAATACGTCATACTATAGTATGTCGCCTGAAAAAGGTCATACTATACTATGTCGCCCAAAATAGGTCAGACTATAGTATGTGGACCAAAAGAGGTCATACTATACTATGTCGCTAAAAAAAGGTCATATTATAGTATGTCGTTGAAAAAAAGTCATATTATAATATGTTGCTCAAAATACGTCATACTATAGTATGTGATTCAACCAAGGTCATACATTAGTATGTGGATCAAAAAAGGTCACTTTAAAATAGGGTGAGGCTCATTCCCTTAAGCCTCTGACTTTGGAAGTCCAAGAGGAAAGTGTGAAATATGTGAAGGAAACTCTCTTAGTAGCAAGACGTCAATGGCTCAACAGGTAAAACGCCTGTTTGGAGACTCAACAGTTGTAGGATCAATCCCTACTCTTTACTTTTGAAGTCAGACCCAAATATTGAATAAAAGCTTCAAGAAATTTCCATGATCATCTCAGCACAGGAAGCTCTGTCTGTAACAAGCTGGGCTGGAAGTTAATAGTGAAGGGTTCAAATCCTGGTGACTTTTTAAAACTAACATCCACTATGTCACTCAGAAAAGGTTACAATATAGTGTGTCGTTCAAAACAGGGCATACTATAGTATGTCGCTCAAAAGAGGTCAGACTATAGTATGTGGACCAAAAGAGGTCATACTATACTATGTCGCTAAAAAAGGTCATACTATAGTATGTCGCTCAAAAAAGGTCATACTATACTATGTCGCTCAAAAGAAGTCATACTATAGTATGTCGCTCAAAAGAGGTCATACTATACTATGTCGCTCAAAATAGGTCAGACTATAGTATGTGGACCAAAAGAGGTCATACTATACTATGTCGCTAAAAAAAGGTCATATTATAGTATGTCGTTGAAAAAAGGTCATACTATAGTATGTCGCTCAAAATAGGTCATACTATAGTATGTCGCTCAAAATAGGTCAGACTATAGTATGTGGACCAAAAGAGGTCATACTATAGTATGTCGCTCAAAAAAGGTCGGACTATAGTATGTCGCTCAAAATAGGTCAGACTATACTATGTGGACCAAAAGAGGTCATACTATACTGTGTCGCTAAAAAAAGGTCATACTATAGTATGTCGCTCAAAAAAGGTCATACTATAGTATGCCGCTCAAAAAAGGTCATATTATAGTATGTCGTTGAAAAAAGGTCATACTATACTATGTCGCTCAAAAGAAGTCATACTATACTATGTTGCTCAAAAAAGGTCATACTACAGTATGTCGTTGAAAAAAGGTCATATTATAGTATGTCATTCAAAAAAGGTCATACTATAGTATGTCGCTCTGAAAGTTCTGCTATATATTGTATGCACAATATACTGGCAAATGTACCTTCCAATACCAATTCCTAACTTGCCTGGTTCTCACGTAAACAAACTCCAGCTTCTATATTTGAAAAAGTTAGGAAGGGAACCTGCATCTCAGGTGCGTTCAGGTCAAGAGTTCTTCACACAAAGACTCCAGACTTAAACCAGACAGGCTTCTGTTTTTATGGATGTTTCTTAGAACTTTCAACATTTGGGGTTTTGACTTTGGATTTTTAGATCTGGTATAGAACCGATGAATGAGTCTCCAAACCAGTATCTTACCTGTTGAGCCACAGAATTCATGTTACAAGAAGAGTTTATTTATGCTTTTCAATCGATCCTCTGGCTGGTGGATTCTAAAACTCAACCTTGACCTCTTTTGAGCAACAGGGTATGAACTTTTTAAAGAGTTGTGTAGTAGATGTTGGAATTAAAATCTTACCAAGATTTGAACCTACCACTAAAAATGTCAAGCCTGCCAAAAGAACGACAGAACGAGCTACCTGTGCTGAGGTGTTCATGCAAGTTTCTTAGATCTTTTCAACATTTGGGTTTCTGATTTGAAAAGTTAAAAGCAGGAATTTATCCAACTGTTGAGGCTCCAAACGGGTGTTTTACCTGTTGAGCCCCAGATTTCTTGTCACAAGTTTAGTTTCCTTTACACTTTTCACTCTTTCCTCTTGGTTTCCAAAACAAGTGGCATGAATGAGTGACATTTCTTGAGCGACATAATATAGTATGACCTATTTTGAGCGACATACTATAGTATGCCCTGTTTTGAACGACACACTATATTGTAACCTTTTTTGAGTGACATAGTGGATGTTAGTTTTAAAAAGTCACCAGGATTTGAACCCTTCACTATTAACTTCCAGCCCAGCTTGTTACAGACAGAGCTACCTGTGCTGAGGAGATCATGAAAATTTCTTGAAGCTTTTATTCAACATTTGGCTCTGACTTCAAAAGTAAAGAGTAGGGATTGATCCTACAACTGTTGAGTCTCCAAACAGGTGTTTTACCTGTTGAGCCATTGACGTCTTGCTACTAAAAGAGTTTCCTTCACATATTTCACACTTTCCTCTTGGACTTCCAAAGTCAGAGGCTTAAGGGAATGAGCCTCACCCTATTTTAAAGTGACCTTTTTTGATCCACATACTAATGTAGGACCTTGGTTGAACCACATACTATAGTATGACGTTTTTTGAGCGACATACTATAGTATGACATATTTTGAGCGACATACTATAGTATGACCTCTTTTAAGGCGACTTAGTATGACTTATTTTGAGCGACATACTATAGTATGACCTTTTTTTAGCGACATAGTATAGTATGACCTCTTTAGAGCGACATAGTATAGTATGACGTATTTTGAGCGACATACTATAGAATGACCTTTTTTTAGCAACATAGTTTAGTATGACCTCTTTTGAGCGACATAGTATAGTATGACCTCTTTTGAGCGACATAGTATAGTATGACTTCTTTTGAGCGACATACTGTAGTATGACCTCTTTTGAGTGACATACTATAGTATGACCTCTTTTGGTCCACATACTATAGTCTGCTCAAAAGAGGTCATACTATAGTATGCCGCTCAAAAAAGGTCATACTACAGTATGTCGCTCAAAATAGGTCAGACTATATTATGTGGACCAAAAGAGGTCATACTATACTATGTCGCTAATAAAAGGTCATACTATAGTATGTCGTTGAAAAAAGGTCATACTATAGTATGTCGTTGAAAAAAGGTCATACTATACTATGTCGCTAAAAAAAGGTCATGCTATAGTATGTCGCTCAAAAGAAGTCATACTATACTATGTCGCTCAAAAGAGGTCATACTATACTATGTCGCTAAAAAAAGGTCATGCTATAGTATGTCGTTGAAAAAAGGTCATACTATAGTATGTCGTTGAAAAAAGGGTCATACTATAGTATGTCGCTCAAAAGAAGTCATACTATACTATGCCGCTCATAAAAGGTCATACTATACTATGTCGCTAAAAAAAGGTCATGCTATAGTATGTCGCTCAAAAGAAGTCATACTATAGTATGCCGCTCAAAAAAGGTCATACTACAGTATGTCGCTCAAAATAGGTCAGACTATATTATGTGGACCAAAAGAGGTCATACTATACTATGTCGCTAATAAAAGGTCATACTATAGTATGTCGTTGAAAAAAGGTCATACTATAGTATGTCGTTGAAAAAAGGTCATACTATAGTATGTCGCTCAAAAGAAGTCATACTATGTCGCTCATAAAAGGTCATACTATACTATGTCGCTAAAAAAAGGTCATGCTATAGTATGTCGCTCAAAAGAAGTCATACTATACTATGTCGCTCAAAAGAGGTCATACTATACTATGTCGCTCAAAAGAGGTCATACTAAACTATGTTGCTAAAAAAAGGTCATTCTATAGTATGTCGCTCAAAATACGTCATACTATACTATGTCGCTCTAAAGAGGTCATACTATACTATGTCGCTAAAAAAAGGTCATACTATAGTATGTCGCTCAAAATAAGTCATACTAAGTCGCCTTAAAAGAGGTCATACTATAGTATGTCGCTAAAAAAAGGTCATACTATAGTATGTCGTTGAAAAAAGGTCATACTATAGAATGTCGCTCAAAATACGTCATACTATGTCGCTCAAGAAATGTCACTCATTCAAGCCACTTGTTTTGAAGTCCAAGAGGAAAGAGTGAAAACTGTAAAGGAAAATAAACTTGTGACAAGAATTCTGGGGCTCAACAGGTAAAACACCCGTTTGGAGCCTCAGTTGGATAAATTCCTGCTTTTAACTTTTCAAATCAGGAACCCAAATGTTGAAAAGATCTAAGAAACTTGCATGAACACCTCAGCACAGGTAGCTCGTTCTGTCCTTTTGGCAGGCTGGACATTTTTAGTGGTGGGTTCAAATCTTGGTAAGATTTTAATTCCAACATCTACTACACAGCTCTTTAAAAGTTCATACCCTGTTGCTTAAAAGGGGTCAAGGTTGAGTTTTAGAATCCACCAGCCAGAGGATCGATTGAAAAGCATAAATCAAACTGTTCTTGTAAAATGAATTCTGTGGCTCAACAGGTAGATACTGGTTTGGAGACTCATTCATCAGTTCTATACCAGATCTTAAAATTCAAAGTTAAAACCCCAAATGTTGAAAGTTCTAAGAAACTTCCATAAAAACAGGAGCTTGTCTGGTTTAAGTCTGGAGTCTTTTGTGTGAAGAACTCTTGACCTGAACGCACCTGAGATGCAGGTTCCCTTCCTAACTTTTTCAAATATAGAAGCTGGAGTTTGTTTACGTGAGAACCAGGCAAGTTAGGAATTGGTATTGAAAGGTACATTTGCCAGTATATTGTGCATACAATATATAGCACAACTTTTCCACTTTAGTAGCATTGTGCATAAAATAACTCACTGTCACTCAAAGGAAGGCCAGCTATACCATGGTCTGAACCCCAGAGCAGAAACAGAGACAGAGGCAGAAGTAGCTGGAAAACAAAGTCTTTATTGCTCTGAAACGAGAAAGACGAGGACCTGGCGGGGAACAACGTAGCAGGATCCGACAGGGCAGCAGGGTCAGGGTGTAGATTGGCGTGCAGGAGGAACGGGGGAGAACCGGATTGCTGAAGATGCGAGGCTGGGTCCGATCGAAGAACTGTTTCAGAGAGACAAGGCGATGGTTATGGGGTAGCAAGTAGCAAGTAGCAAGTAGCAAGTAGCAAGTAGCAAGTAGCAAGTAGCAAGTAGCAAGTAGCAAGTAGCAAGTAGCAAGTAGCAAGTAGCAAGTAGCAAGTAGCAAGTAGCACCATACATTACCAACAACTAAACAGGCTTTTTTTGGGGGCAATGGGGAGAGCGCTGGTGTTTAAGAGCTGTGGATAACAAGGGTGATTGATGACAGGTGTGCCAGGACTCACCGCTGTGCCCCGCCTCTACCTGAAAACAGGGAAGGGAGGGGCGAGGTACAAAAAAGGCCATACTATACTATCTAACTCAAAACATGTCATACTATAGTATGTGGCTCAATAAAAGACAATACCATAGTATGTCAATCAAAAAAGTATGCCTCTAAAGACTCAGTGTTTGATTTATCTCATAATTTATATTCATATTCATATATTGGGAATACAAGGAGATCCAGAGCTAGAGAAAAAACACCCACTCTGAAACAGACGTTGTTGCATTAGTGTGTCATTGTAGTTTTTTTTTTTTTTTATTGTAAGTCACAGGGCCAAATGCATCTATTCTAAATATTGCCCCAAAATCCACACCTATGTGAACTAGTATTTTTTGTAGTGCTGTGTGTTAAGTAGGTGTGGAGGGGGATGGATCTGAACTGGAGGCATTGTGAGCATAATTAAATGAAACATCTGTGAGGGGAGGTTTACGCCAGTGTCATACATCAACACTCACACTCTCAGCCATGTATCATCAAGATGAGGTGGGGCATAAATACGTTGCTGCCTGTCAGGCACATTTCCCCCGTAACAACTTATGCATTTAAATTCATCTTTTGACCTCTGGATGTTCACCTTGGATTATAGTGCAAAAAGTGAAACATCAAATCTTCTCTCTTTTTTTTTACTTCATTTTTTGTTGTAAATCCAGTCATGCAAATAATTTACTGGATCTAAAGCGCTGACATAAAAAGTGACTATTTGTCCTGATCAGCAAGAATTAATTAAGAATGAATTAATTTGAGAACACAAAGAGAAAACTACAGCAGATCGTAGCAATGGAAAAACAATAAACATTTTAGCAAACTAAATAAAAAAAGATCTGTCATAGGAGACGTGGTTTAAACATACAGAAACATACAGTACGTTTGTTTGTAGCATAGCAAGCATGTCATGTGAACAAGAGCCAGTTGACTCGTACTTCCATATTCTGTCAACAGAATTATGGATTTTATTCACTCCGCGAGTGGAGGAGTTGTGCATGGCCGAACACCAGGGTGAATCCAACAGTTTGCTTCCCGCCATAATTGGAGGACTGCGGTTGTATTTTAGGACGCTGTGTGAGTTTGGTCTCCTGAAAAGATACTGTGACGGCCGTGTCCACATAGGCCTCTTTCCGACAAAGTTTTTCCACTTTTTTGATATAACAGTAAACTTAGCAGAGGAAAACAATTGAGTCAAATTTGGGAGGTGTAACAGTTTAAGGCAGCCTCCTCTCACGTTGATTTTGCTCTTTTATTTTACATTTATATTTTACTTGTTTTGCAGGAGCACTGATCCAGCGAGGTTTACACAAGCAACCTAAAAGAGAATGTCTGTGCATCACCGCCTTGCAAGCAGGGAAGAATTGCAAAGAAAAAGACACAGTTTTCTATTTTGTCTGTGCACATTGCCACCCCCTCCAATGATAATGTGTCATTAAGAAGATCTAAATGCTGAAAATGAGGAAGAAGTTGCTTTGGGAAGGGATGAGTAAATTCAAGGTAGTATAATTCAGGGAAAAGGAGTTTAAATTTAAATGAGGAGACACTTTATAAAGTTGCAGCGATGTTTTTAAAAGGACAAAAATGTCAGCGACAAAAAAAATGCCATAAAAATAATATGTCTCACCTCCAAATAGTCAGAATTTTAACCCTTTAAAAAGCCAGTTACTGAAGGGAGATACATGGGGATGGGTGGTTTATGACATTCAGTACCATATCTCTCTAGCTGCACACACACACACACACACACACACACACACCATTCGCTGACATCCATATCAACACACACATATCATTTTATCTGTATATCCTGGCTGCACTGGCCTGCAGTGCTCTGTAATACAACAGCAATGCCCTTAGTGGAAACCAGGAAAATAGTAAAAATATGTATTTGCCCCATAGGGCAAACATGAGAAAAATGGCTCAATCTGGTGGAAAATAGTAGTAATACTAGTAAAATGGGGATAGCAGCTAAGGTTGAACTTCCAGAATTAATAAAATAATCCACATCATTGTTTAATGTTTAGTATATGCATTAACACAGACACAGTGATTAACAAGGTGCACATTGAAATGCAGAAACTGTCCCTAGTGAGGGATGGGAAGTTACATAATACACTTTAATACCTTGTCAACTATGGTTTTTTATTTGCCAAAGCGGATGTTTAAAAAAAATGTTTTATAGAGACAGTATAGAATAAACAATAAATCTGACAGGCAGGATCAATTTAAAAATAAAAATTGACAAATTTCAGAGATGAAAGGGTGTAAATAAAGGAATTATTTAATAGTTAACACTCCAATTCTTCAAGTAGGACACTGCAGGGCCTTTGGGCGCAAACAGCAGAAGCCCGATCACCTTTGGAGGCTTTTAACTGGATTCTCGATGAGCAGGGATGTTCAGGAGGGTTCAGATCCGTAATGTGACATAAAGGGAAGCAGGGATTCTACATAAAGGTCTGGATGGAAAGGATAGAAAAAGGAAACAGGTGGTAAACTTTCAGCATGATACGAAAACATCTCTCTCTCTCTCATAACAGACATTCACGCACTGTCCCAAACTTATTTCTGCTTTACAGAACAAACACGTTACACGCATTATATTCCTGCTCGCTGGTGCAGAAACGCCTACTCTGAGTGTAAGTGTGTGTGTGTGTGTGTGTGTGTTTCCATCCATCTGCTAGACCTAGACAACAAGACTGTTTTTTTTGCCCTCTGTGCTGCGGTGAAACACTCCAGCACACACTCAAAAGGCTGAGGAAGCACATAAAAAATAAGGAGCCATAATAGCCCCATCGACAATGGGAAACGCTTGATCAACTTCGCTGCAGAGATGCTGGAGCAGGATCTACCTTGAACTGAAGTTAATCCCAAAATTAAAAAAAAAAAAAACACCCTTGTTGCGCACACCCACAGCAAACCCATTTATTTATTTGGGGATAAGTTTGGCTTTATTGCATTAATAGAAAATAAAAGTGGAACGTAGCCATATAACAGTATAAGTGGGCACAGTTGTTTTATCAGCTCTGGTGCAACAAGGTAAAGGTCATCCCTGTTTTTTCACCTAAGTACACAGCAAGCACTTCAACCCATAATTCTTTGAACAAAATATGGACTAATCTGCTGGACTTAAAATATATATTTATAACAACTCACCGTATCTCTTATACAGTAACAGCCTATAATCTACTGTGTTATCACAGTCGACCCTTTTGTCTGCCTCTTTTTCCCACTGACTCACAGAAAAACAGCAATGTTTGATCCCTCTGCCATTAGAGCAGAAAAGTGTGTTTTTGGGGACTTTCATCCTGCACAGCCCTGACTTCAAAGTTGTAGTTGTTACTATTTTCTACCAGATGTCCTGGTTTCTCCTGCTGCCGTATTATGGAGCACTGCAGGTTAATGGTAGACCGATATTCTACGGAATGGCGTGGGTGTGTTGGCGCAGGAGTGTGTGTGTGTGTAGCTACAGAAATAGAAATTATACAGTAGGTAGGTCAGGTCACCTCTCTATACCTTCATAAAAAACAACAGGGGCACTATGTAAAAGAAAACCCATAAATTAATATTTGGTACTATTCCAGGGAATACTGACAGAAGGTCTCCGCAGACGTCCAGATGGGTTTGCTGTCGGCTCCGTCGGCTTCCGTTACGTCCGACTTTCATCTCGTGGCTCGTCCCTCTCTGTCTCAGAGCCGTCCTGGTGTCACAGACGCTGAGACAAAGAGACGAGGGAGCCGAATGTAGAGCGACAAGTGGGCCAGTTTTGGACGAGAGGAGGTTTCAAAAGCTAAAATTAGAAAAGGTTAAACAGGATGAATGTGTTTTTTTGGTTTGTTTTTTGATTTGTGGGGGCAGTTTTGCTCGCATTCAGCATTCGGTCGCCACCAACAGATTCAACTTGTTGGTTTGACGCTAAGTAATCTGATGTAATGTGGTGTTTATTATTCAGGTTGGGAGGTGGAGGAGCACAGCCGCTTCAAGCAAGGGATGAGCTTCAAGTCCCAAAGTAATACACACTGAAATATTAAAGTGGCCCTGAGGGCCAGTGGCATGCTGTGGCACCGAGCTCAAGAAACACACACACACACACACAAACACACACACACACAAACAGAGGGTGTGAGCAAAAATCTGGGCCAAGCTGGATCGACCCGACGTGGCCACTTCAGCGTTAGCGTTTTCTATTCCTGTCGTAAACATCCCAATAAATGCTCGCTCATATGTTGTCCAAGGCGGAAACACGTGTGTGTGTGTGTGTGTGTGTGTGTGTGTGTGTGTGTGTGTGTGTGTGTGTTGCAATAAAGTATAAGCAAAAGCAAAAGTAAAAGCATTCATCAGGTCTGCTTTTCTTGACATTTAAAAGTCAGTTTATATCATTTTCTTTTACAAAAATGGTGATTTTGTATGATTTTTTTTGTATGGATGGATGGATAAAGGATGGATTTATTCAAGACACATTATTCCTCGTGCAAAGATCTGCACATCGGTACAGGCTGCCAGGGATATGGTTTATTGCCTGGTGATGAATGCAACTGGATAACGTGAACTGTAATTCTTAAGGGATCCTGGAGTAGGAGGACGCCCCCCCCCTACCCCCCCCCCCCCCCTCCCCCCTCCCCAACCACCAACCCTGCTCCCTTTAGTTTGCCCATTCCCATTTCCACCTTTATAAAGACAATTAGAGGAATGTGCAGGAGTGCACTTTCCACTAAGTAAGGACTTGACTCAAATCTTGTTCCACTTGTTCCCAGAGGTCAAACTTAGCGGGGGATGTGTGTGGGGGGGGGGGGTTGAGAGAGAGAGCGAGCGAGCGCTTGTTTGTGTGGTGATAAACTTGTGCCCTCGTTTTCAGAGTCGCAGCCTCAAAGTGCTGGCTTGGCTGTTCTGCGGGAAAAGGCAGAGCCGGAGCAGGAGGACAGTGAACCATTCCACCACAACGCCCCGAGGAGCAAGGGGTCGGTCAATTATGACCATCACCCCCCCCCTCGTTACCGCTTCATCTGTCTCTGTCTGCGTCCGTCAGACACTTTTAACCCTGCCGGGGCTAATAAGTACGTGTGGGAGATGATGTCAGCCGGAAGGTTTAAGTATAGCTGACCGTGTTCAAGCTAATCAGGTTGGAAACTAGCCCCAACAAGGCCACGACGACAGAATCAAGTAATTAGAGGTGGGAATATGAAATGTCCACAATATGTACACAATGCACGCGTTACACACACACACACACACACACACATGCACGCACCTGAACACGAGTGATTACTCTGGGAGAGCAGAGAAACTGCTAGGCCATGCAGAACACAGAGTTATTAGCAGAAAGACGTTTTTTTTTTGAAGCGGGAGGCATGAAGAGAGGGACGGCAGAAACACAATAAGGCCGCTTAATGGCGAGCAGGAATATTAACAGGGCGGTGAGGCTGGTCTCAAGGGCGTATGCAAATCCAGCCCAAAAAACGCAACCGCAGGTGGCGGGACGTGTTCCGAGCGTGTGTGTGTGTGAGTTTGTGTGTGTGTGTGTGTGTGTGTGTGAGTATTCGGCTTCCTCAGAGAATGGGTTGAGCATTATGCACATTATTGTGCATGCCAGGTCAAAGGAGGAGAGGGGGGGTTAATGAATGAATCACCTCGAGAACACTTTGTGGGCTTATTCTTTTTTACATTCTTTTTTTTAAAGCACACACACACACACACATAACATGAGGTGCACTTTTCCTTATTATAGGAAAACATTGATTTGGGTTCCACGTTAGGAAACGTAGTGAGCAGTAACTTAGCCGAGGGGGGGACGTGCATATGGAACATGAGCTTCTTTTCCAGGTGTTCCAGCTGATTTCCCTGTCTGCTTCACGCGCAGTAAAACGCCACCTCACAGCCTACTTCAGCACAAAGTCCGCCCTCCTGATTTCATTTTCTGTTCCATGGCTTGTCTCCCGGAACAAGAGGCATTTAGATCCTTGTCAGACAGATGAATAATAAGTCGTGTGTACATTGTGAAACAGTCTGGCAGAATTTGGATGATGATGTAGGATGATGACAGAACATTAACTCAGCCTTAAAGCAAAGGTTAAATCATCACAGATGTGAAAATGTGCTTTTTTTAGTTCAATTCAATTCAATTCAATTCAATTTATTTGTATAGCCCAGAATCACAAATCAGATTTGCCCCAAAGGGCTTTACAGTTTGTACAAAAGCAACACAACATCCCCTGTCCTTAGACCCTCACATCGTACAAGGTAAAACTCCCTAAAAAAAACCCCTTTAACAGGGAGAAAAAACGGAAGAACCCTCAGGAAGAGTAACAGAGGAGGAATCCCTCTTCCAGGACGGACAGGCGTGCAGTAGATGATGTGTGCAGGTGGAGAACAGGAGAACAAGTTGAAGATTTGTGTGTGAGAATATCTGTGTGTATGCATGTGTGTACACAGAATTATGTCTCAAGTCACTGGATGAATATATTTTGTGTTCCCCACCTCTTACAAATGTCAGCAGGAGCATTGTGTTCATTTCTCAGAGATGAAACGTGCGTCTCTGTGTCACTGAAATACGCTTCTGAGAAACCTGAACCTTCCATTATCTCTACATCTTCTCTGCTGTTTCCCCAGATGACCTCCTCCAACGGATGCGTTATTATAACTGCATACCACCATTAGACTTTAAGCTGTGGTGGTTTGAACTCAAGTGTCTTAGTTTGAGGACATTTTTAAATATAAAACATCCATGGATTGAAAATTCATAATTTTCATTCAAAATATTGTAATCTCTCATTTTATCCTTAATTAAATATGGATGCCAAAGTTGTTCAGCATGAAGGAATATATGAACTATATTGTTGATTTGTAGTTTATATTAGTGTCATATATGTGTTCATATGATGTTCATATAGAGTTTATAAATGTGAACACAGTAATGACCTATCTATAAATAAATGAACTATATATGAACACAGATATGAACAACATTTTAAATTTATATCAGGGCTTATATAAATTATACTATACTACTATATGAACTACTTTGGATTTCATATGTAGTTAAGGACTTATAAAAGGAAAGGTTACCGAAAATATTATTATTATCAGAAAACAACGTTGTCAGGATGTAAAGGAATATGTAGCTATCTATTGTCATTTAATATAAAAACGTGAACGACAGAAATGAAAAGGGAACGCTTAACGTGAGTTTATACGTGAAACAGAAAAAATGATCTAAAGGAAAAAAAACATGTGAATAAATTGTCAGCTATAATGATTTGAACCAGAATATACATTTTGTATATACAGTGGCTTGCGAAACTATTTGGCCCCCTTGAACTTTGTGACCTTTTGCCACATTTCAGGCTTCAAACATAAAGATATAAAACTCTAATTTCTTGTGAAGAATCAACAACAAGTGGGACACAATCATGAAGTGGAACACACTTTATTGGATATTTAAAACGTTTTTAACAAATAAAAAACGAAAAATTGGGCGTGCAAAATCATTCAGCGCCATTGAGTTAATACTTTGTAGCGCCACCTTTTGCTGCGATTACAGCTGCAAGTCGCTTGGGGTATGTCTCTATCAGTTTTGCACATCGAGAAACTGATATTTTTGCCCATTCCTCCTTACAAAACAGCTCGAGCTCAGTGAGGTTGGATGGAGAGCGTTTGTGAACAGCAGTTTTCAGTTTTCAGACCTCAATCCAATTGATCAATAAATATTGATGGGGGGGTCATCAATCTTTTATTATTGTAGTGGCACTAATAGGAACACACTCAGTCTGTGTGTCACCAGGTTCACGTCAGACAAGCAGCACGAGTCAGGGGGTTAAACTCTTTCCCCAACAGTTTTATTTGGGGGGGTGGCTTGTAGAATTTAGTATTTTTACTTACTGTACTTTAGTGTTTATTATACTATTATTTGTTCCTTTTTTTTAAAATCTTGCATGAAAAAGTGCCTCCAGATTGCATTATGGTGTTGGAAAAGGATTGCATGAATATTCACTACAACATTTTATAATGAAAGAAACAGCATTTCACAGCACAGAGACTGACAACGCCAAGTAAGTACTAAGTATTTCTACTTTTCTGATACTTCACATGATGTGTGGCCTCTTCCCTACTGGTGCACACCTGCAGAAACACAGTAGAAACACATCATGTAGCTGTAGGAAAATGCAAGGAAATTTTTTTATAAGTGTTTGCACGATCAAATTCAGAGGTCTAACCTTTTTTGTGACAGTTGCCTCCAACGAATCTCCAGTCGCGCCCTGGTGGGGGGACCTGGCACGGGGAAAGTTAAAGGACGGACGGCGTGTTTCGTTCGTCACGTTTGAAGTGAGTTATGTAGTCAGGTTGGGTTGTTGGCGTGGCGGTTGCGGTTGCGGTTACGGGGGGGGGGGGGGGGGGGGGGGGTATAGGTTTACATCTGTAGTGACAAATTTATCACGCGGACGCCGTCAGCACTATGTCACTGTCTCCACGGCCACCACGCCGACTTGATGGATTTGTGTACGTGTGTTTGTGAGCGCGAGCGGGGGAGAAGGACGGCGGGCCTCCCGTGTTGTGTCCTTGCCTTAATTGACCTCATATCAAAGTGATGCGACGACGAAGAGGATTGATGCTGTGTAGCGACAACCCGTACTGTTTTCCTCGTGCTTACAGCAGTGGGTGACCTGTGGCCCTGGACCCCCCCTGGACCTTCAATAGGATCACACGTAGCAATAAAGAGACAAACATAGTGATACAAATAAGACCCTGGACCCTGTCACATGGATAAGGAGGTTTAATAAGAGAAATATCTATATTAATAATAATGGTGAATTGCTTCATAAATTGACCTTTTTGGGGGATTTATTCAAATTAAAAAATGGAAATATTTACTCTTTATTGGTATTTGTTAAGTTGACTTGGTCACAAGCCAAGTGTAAATTAGTATTCATTATACTATAAGTATATTGTGGCTATTTTTTTTTCCAAGAAGGATAATTAAATCCTTTCTTGCATCTATAATGTTAATCATATCTGAATCTGCCGCGAAAGTGAATTACCCTGACAATTTCATCTTTTCATTTTCTTCCTCTGCGACTTCAGCCGCGTCCTGATTGAAGACAGCGAACGCTCCTCGCATGTTAACTGGACGTTAAAACGCCGGAACTCAGTCTCCACGTGGACAGGCAACCCCATCAGGACGAGAGCGGCGCCGCCGCGGCGTCTGAGCTCGGCCCCGAAAACCAGCGCCAACATTGTTAATCACATGTAAGATTTGATGTATTGAATGGTCTTGTGTTTGAGTGTGTGTGTGTGTGTGTGTGTGTGTGTGTGTGCGTCTCCCCATCCATTAACTGGATGTCTCTCTCTCTTTCTCTCTGCCTGAGGTGGAATAGTTGTCGACAGCTGAGCTTATTCTGCATAATGGTCTAGAAATAGTTCACAATGAATAATTTGAGCGGAGACGCAGAGTCTGGCAGGTCTACTCAATAAGCACTGAGTCTACAGCACGGTGACGCATCCTGCACGCTGGAAATAAAAGGGACAGTGATTCACCCCGTTGCGGATAAATGTAATTGTGGGAGGGAGTTCAATTGCTGCCTCTGAAATATGAGATTTTTGACAAAAGCCTTCAACATTAGCGGGCATATTACAGTACACTTGACATGTCATTAACACCCTCCCTCTCCTATCTCCCCATCTCTTGCTCTATATATCTATTTGCCTTTTTCTCCCTGTCTTTTGCCCCCCATCTCTCTCTCTGTTCCCCATTAGATCCTCCATTAGAGTCCGCGTAAATTACGCCAAAACGGTTAATTAAACATGCTAAGCTGCTGCTAAGGATAAAAAAAAACATGCATAAAAATGCCAGATAGAGTGCGTCTTCCCTGGCCTTGTCCCGCCGTGTTCACCTCTGTATCCCCTGGTTTTTCATGGTCATTGATAAAGGCCGTGAACGCCCAAACACACACACACACACACACAAACCAACAAGGCAGACAGGAGGTGACCTGATCGTGGATGTGGCAACATCTCCGCTCAGACAAACAGAAGAGGCTGAAATCGTCAATCGAGCATCGACAGCGTCCACACGGAGGGGGTCAGCGAGTCAGGGGCTCCGCAAACTTTCATGGTAACGTCACGTTTGTTTGGGTTTTTTTCTTGTAGTGGAGTCTGTGAACCGTCATGCTGACACCAGCAAGGTCAGCGGTTCAGTATCGGTAACGTAAGGTACAGTCAGTAGGGGACTACCTAAATGTTTCAACATCCATCCATCCATCCATCCATTGTCTATCCCGCTTATTCCCTTTCGGGGTCGCAGGGGTCTGCTGGAGCCTATCCCAGCGCGTTAAGGCGAGAGGCAGGGATACACCCCAGATGGTCGCCAGCCAATCGTGGGGCACACACACCATTCACACACCATTCACTCTCACACTCACACCTATGGGCAATTTAGAGTTTACCAATTAACCTGAGCATGTTTTTTTGTATTGTGGGAGGAAACCGGAGTACCCGGTGAAAACCCACGCAGACACGGGGAGAACATGCAAACTCCACACAGAAAGGCCCCAGACCCAGGCCCAAGGCGGTCTTGAACCTGCGACCTTCTTGCTGTGAGGCAACAGTGCTACCCACCGCACCACCGTGTCGCCCATGTTTCAACATATATCTTGATAATAGCAATAATAAAAGAGTTTAGGTTGGTAAGAGTTTCACCATTGGCTGACTTGATTTCACTATTTATTTCTCCATATGCAAAATGTGTGAAGCCTGGCTTTTGACCTTTGACCTTAACATGGATATCTATGGAGACCCTAAAGGAACATGGGATACTAATGTGTTAAAACAATATAATACCACAACTCTGCTGCAGTATGTGAGTCCAATACCAGAATAAAAATGAATCCATTTCTGGCCAGGAATAATGTGTATAGTCCTGTGTCTGTTTTAGTTCTGGTTCAAAAAGCTTAGACCTCATAAGTTTTGCGAGATGTTGCAAAACTTCTTCCTTATTTTTTTTCACCCATCAGTCTCCTTTCCATGTGACCAGCTGAGCAAAAACCTTAAATAAGAGCCTCTCTATGATCAGATAAGTGATGAAGGTAATTGTCCCAAATACAGGCTTCCAAGCCTGGATAACAATGAAAGAAAAGAGTCATGATGATGATGAGGATGATGCCTTTATCATAAAAACAGCATTTAAAAAAAAGTCACATTTGTCAATTTACCAGTAAATTAGTAATGTGTTAGAAATAAAAAATAGGAAATGCAACTACTGGTGACACTTCAGAACGAGGACATGGTTTATTTATCTGCTAAGTGTTGTGTAAAAACTAATAAAGTACTCAGATACTCAGAAAGATAGAATAAATGACTGTGAATAGTTTGTGTACTGCAACTCTCTCTCCATCGCCATGCTTTCCTGCTTCAAGGTGTCATTAATATGCATCTGTGTGTGTGTGTGTGTGTGTGTGTGTGTGTGTGTGTGTGTGTGTGTGTGTGTGTGACACATAAAGAATTCCGGCATAAAAGATGACAAATCTGGACTCCCTCAAGGTTAATCTCTACGAGGCGTCAGATCCTATATAGGGTATTTCTGCCATAATGAGCCATCAGCTGCCACGCTCCACAGTCAAGAAAAAGGCCGTCAGAGCAGCAGATGCATGTGTGTGTGTGTGTGTGTGTGTGTCATGTTGTGCCTCTGTACTTATAAGAAGTGAACGTCCCTTCGGAGATGCCATGAACACCATGCAGAAAGCTGATTACAAATTGCTAAGTGGCGTTTAGTTGTGACGCAGACACAGAGTTACGCAGCTGGAGTGACGCTCTGCCAACTCCGTTCTGGGACAAACTGCATGAATCTGACGAGGGGACCATGAGAGGAGGCGGCAAAACAGCACATCTGTAATTGGACTGATTAAAAAGAAAAATGGTGGAAAATGTTTTAAGAATACAGAGGAGTAAAGAGGAAGGGGGAGAGAAATAAAAAAAAAAGAAAAGTAGGTTCATGCTTTGGTTCTCTGAAAGAAGAGGGAGAGGCGGAAACTCTAATTAAGGATAAGAGACTCTTTTCTGTCTCTCCTCTCCTTTCTTTTGTGTGCATCAGCAACTTTTACTGCACTTCTTTTTTTTCCCCCCCTGCTCTCTTTTTTTTTTTTCTCATTTACTGCAGTGGCAAGCACATTCCCCCCACTCTCTGTTCAGTGCCTGCAGCATGGGAGAGTGCTGTACAGCCTCTTCCCAGGGCACTCAGGCACACACACACACACACACACACACACATGCACGTACAGAAATACATACAACCCACATACTTGCATGTGTGACTTCTGCATTTTGGGCATGGATAAAAGCACACATGCCTGATCATGTGTTAAAGGTGCACACATCGCACAGATATCGAGCATGAGTGCCCTGCAGAGCGAAGCGGGGGGGAAGGGGGGGGGCTGCAGGACTTAAAGATGACGCCAGTCTCTCACCGATGTCTGCTAATGTGTTTGTTTACGGAGGGGAATGGAGGGGGAAAAAAAAGCGAGAGACGCGGCGCTACAAAAGGAGGGAATTAGGCAGATAAGGAGAGATACAAAATAAGCAGAGCGGAGGAGGGGAAGAAGAAGAAGAAGAAAGAAGGCCGACGGAGGTGGAGGAGGAATAAATGAAGCCGGGGTAGCGCAGGTTGGAAGAAGGGAAGGAGTCGAGGGAGGATGAGAGATGAGATGGAGCGACGCCTGGCAGACGATTAGCATTCACACCCCGACGCCTCCCCCCCACTCTCCCATCAGCCCCCTCCTATCTTGTTGTCCATCAGTTCCCATTAAAGCCTGTGAGGTGAAAGCTACTCTAACACACACACACACACACACACACACACACACACACAGTGCAATCTCTTTTTGTTAATCTCGGAAGCAAACCCCTCTTCATGTAATTTCTCTTCTTTTTTTTTTTTTCCATTTTGCCGGTTGATTATCAGCAACACGACTCCACTGATGTGAAAACTCCTCACCCCCCCCCCCCCGCCCCTCCGCTCCCCCACGATTGTTTTTTTTAAGGACATTCGCGTCGTCAAAACAGAAATCTCTCAAAGACTCCCCGGTGATGTTACGAAGCACTCCGTGTCCTTCTCTTGCATCCGTTACACTTCCTGTGAGCGATTGATCTCACGCCTCGGCATAATGGTTTCGGGGAGAGCCGGCGATGCACGCGAGATGAGACGATAGACAAAGCGGAGGCCGGGAATGCCAATGTTCTGCTTTCCGGGCGGACTGAACGCTTGCAGGGGAAACTGTGGACTGATCAAAAAAAAGTTTAGACCAGGGGCAGTGAGGCCTGGTCCTAGAAGGCACCTGATTCCACCACTGCACCGCTACCATTAGTAGAATCTGGTCCTGTGCTGCTTGATTGGAACAAAAGTCTGCACCAACAGCAGCTCTCTAACGCTATAGCCTGCAGCCTAGAATGAACAAAATCTGATTTTTTTTCAAAAGCATGCACTACTTGGACATATAGTCCTAAAATTTATAAGTATTTGATCTTTGGATGTACCACTTCATACCTAATGACGTAATTTTTCAGTATAAACTTTTAGCCTCAATTACTCGTAACACTTTCTAAATTACCATCTGCCATGATGTTGGACTCACGTTTAGCAGCAATGTCACGTATGTTTCCTCCCTCCCCTGTTCTGTGATTGGCTCCTTAGATGAGGGGAAAATTAGGCCATTGGTGTCGATACTGTATTTCAGGTTTTCCCAATTTCCTAGGTTACTGTTCTGCACTGGAGTAAGCAGAAGTGGAAAGAAAGCAATAACTAGAGCTTAAATCTTGCCATTTTCTTACTTAATATCCTCCTTAAAACTAAATATGTTGTAGATGTGCTGGCTCTGGTAGGACATAGCCAGATACTCGTGCGTGTGACGTTACAGATGCAAGTTGCATTTGATTGGAAATGTGAACGATCAAGCAAAAAGTCCAAACTTAACTTTTAACTAAACTCACCTGGTTTAGACAAACTTCCTCAGTCAGGTGAATGGGGAACTTTCTACGAAGTGGGTATTTACTCCCACACACACATACACACACACACACACACACACACACACACACACACAGAGCACCTTTGTGCATTTGTTTTTCCTCACGCATCGCTGAAAGTTCGGGCATTCTACCAGGCGTTCTTTGTAATTTCAGGCGCAGAGAAAACCCAGACGCTGCCTATTATCTCACCCACAGCCTCAGATGGTCACGATGATTATACTGTGTTCTATATGTCTCAGATGGAAGCAGTGACGGCTGAGTGATGTAAACCCCACACCGTGCATACGCATTTTATATAAATAACAGCGCTTAGAAGTTATATAAAGCGAATGAGTTGATCTTAGAGACAAAGCTTTTCAAGTTATCAGGCTCATTCTGAGCTCTGTGTAATGGATATAGTGCATAAGCAGCGTAGAGAAATGCCCAAAAAGTAGGTTTAATGTCGCTGTGGCTAAAAATGCTGCTACACCCATTAGATATTGGTCTAATGTACCCAGATGTACGGATGCAATGAGCTAAAACAAAAGCAGAAAAAGTGTGAATTCTTTGTATTTGAAAGGTCTATAAGACGTTTTCTGAAACTCAGCTGAACTGATTTAGAGTAACACTGATCCATTTTTGGGGGCGGGACTTTTCGGAAAGTGCTCGGCCAATCAGAGTGCAGTGGGCGTTTCAGAGTGAGTGTGTGAGAAGGAAGACTGCATTGCTGCTACAGCTGTAATTAGCTGCTTTTGGACCATAAAACATATTAAAATGTGCAAATGGCGAAAAAAAGAGCCCTTTTAAAAAACATGCCATAAACATAAATTCCTGTAGACACCACCGACACCTTTCTCTCTCTCTCTCTTGTATTTCCTTTCATCCCTCTACTCTAAGCGAAGCATAAATTGACCTCAAACTATAACAAAAACTGCACGACACAATATTTAGGGTTACATATAGGAGGATTTTTTATAAGAAGAAATACGTGAACTAAAATGCAAATTGATATATACAAATAAAAATGCATGAAATTGAATTGAATAATCGGTATCACCCATCTGACTATAGTTTCAGCTTGATGAATAGGCAGCGTGCATTTACGGCGATGTCTCTTTAAACGGATTTCCCCTGTGACGTTCCCCGATTACTGTGAACCGTCCAGGAAACGCGTTAACACGTTTTCACGGCGTGATTTCCGCATCTGTGCGTACATATGCACCGACACACGGACTCTCGCGCTTGCCCGGTCACAAGCCCGCCTCGGGGTGAGAAAACTCACACAGGCGCGCGCACACATACGCTAGGCCGCGGCCGTTAATTGAATAATCGAATCACTGCAATTAAGGATGAGTGATAACACGGTTACATATTTAGTTACCGCTGATTTTAATTATAGGCTGCTGATCCCACTGAGGCGTGAACGGCGAAGAGGAGAGCAGATACAGGCTGTGGAGTTTAAAAAGGTTGTAAGTGGAAAGGTTAGAGAGAGAGGGAGAGGAATCAATAAACAGAATGTTGACATAACCTTCTACTCATCCTGTATTAACCATACCCTCATGGCCTGTATTTGGGACAACACACACACACACACACACACGCATGCGCGCGCGCATATGCACCAACTCACAAGGTCGAGTGCACTCTGTAATGCATCATCTGGGGG
Organism: Eupleurogrammus muticus; assembly: GCA_036785175.1. NCBI lineage: Eukaryota > Metazoa > Chordata > Actinopteri > Scombriformes > Trichiuridae > Eupleurogrammus > Eupleurogrammus muticus. Next base: position 6,076,095 of record JAYKQN010000011.1, read on the forward strand.
TTCACAAGGGACTGTTAGAGGTTAAGAGAGAACATATGTGTTCAGTGGCCACTGTGTGTGTGTGTGTGTGTGTGTGTGTGTGTGTGTGTGTGTGTGTGTGTGTGTGTGTTTCCCTGCTGCTCCATGCCTTTCCTTTAAACATATATATATATTGCTGTAATAACATTCGCTCATCTATCATTCGCATACCTCTGCCCCGTCATTTATTTATTTCCCTCCTTTCCCCCCTCATGTCTTTTTTTTTTCCTTCTTTACGTCGCAGTCAGTCGATTTGTTCCTCCTTCCACTGTTCCACTGTGCGTTCCCTCTTTCCCCCCCTCCGTTCACCCCTCCCTCCCCTCCTGTCAGTCTTCTCTTCGTTTCATGCATTCACCAAATCATAGCAGTTGTTTCATGCAAAAACCTGGTTAACTATTTAAACATAGCCTTGCTTTAACCTGAATGCTTAATACGCTTGCACATGTTAATATATTATTAAGTGGTACCGTCACATGTTGCAAGATGCTTTTTTTTTTTTTCCATATTTTCCATTTACTCCAGTCCTACTTGCACTGAATTATACATGCATTCAGCTTACGCCACTAGTCACAGGTGTAGTAACACCCACACACACGGCTCCCAAAACTCTGCAGACATCCTACAACCGGATGTCATTATGCCGCCGCCACGGCAGACAAAGTGTGTGAATCTCAGACTCTATGCTTAATGCATGAGTGTGTGTGTCCATTATATTGTACTCATACATTTAACATTGGTTCCGAAGCTTAAATCATAAGAGGCTGACGCGCAGAATGTTTTCCTTATGGTAAAAAGCATGTACAAGCAACATTAGCATACACACATAGAATCAAACGTCCACCAATCAATAACAAGTCCTGTTTGCGTTAGCGACAGGATCTTTTTGTATATTTGTTAAAGAAAAAACAGTGTGAGCTCGGCGGCCGCTGGACTTTTGCATCGCTTCGGGGCTTCGGGCCCAAAAAAACAGTGCACGGCTGCAGCAGCCGGAGCAATTTACAGACCAGGAGCTCGCTGTCTGCCACCTACAATAAACACTCAGGACTGGGGTTTGGTGACATTGCTGCAGGGGAAAATGACACACATCACAGTGGCATTACTGACACGTTGTTCGTAAACAACAGCACTTAGTGTCGAGTAGACAAGGAAACAACGACTAGATATGTGCGCTTAACATGCTCTCAATACTGTAAGTATATATATATAAATATATATATATACAGTATACATATATACGCAGCAAAAGGTGGCGCTACAAAGTATTAACTCAATGGGGCTGAATGATTTTGCACGCCCAATTTTTTATTTGTTAAAAAAGTTTAAAAATATCCAATACAGTGTGTTCCACTTTATGATTGTGTTTTTTTTTTCACAGTAGAATTACTCTAGTCCTGTGAAGAACAATTAAATACTGTGATTTCAGTAAATTGACAGTATTAGGTGATTAATTATACTATAAAAATCAAATACTGTGATTTCAGTGTATCTACAGTATTAAGTGATGAATTTTACAATAAAAATCCACTAGATACACAGTATCTAGTGGATTTTTATTGTAAAATTCGACTGTATTTGCAGAATTAGGTGATAAATTGTACAGTAAAAATCACTTGAATACAGTGATTTCAGTTGTATTTAGAGTATTATTAACTGTCTAATAGTAAAGTAACTCTATATACATATACAGAAAATATACAGCAATCCATTGTTATAATCGTGAGGATAGATTTCACAACAAAGTTTTACAGCGTAGGTTCAAGAGACGTCCACCACAAATGTCATTTTGAATAAAGCATCTGCCAAATGAATGAAAAGATAAAAGTGGAATTTTCCAAACAGTGGTGGGTCAATACAGTTTTTATAAAATCATGACTTGGATCTATAAACTAAACCTATAGACGTATTATTGTAATGATAATAAAGATCAGCCAATTCTAAAGAAGTAGTGACTTTACTGTAACTCAAACCTAACCACTCTGTTACCATTTCATTGTTATATATTAAACTTGTTTTTATTTTCCAGTAGTGTGTTGTAATGGTTTTGCAGCTCAGAGGAAAACAAATGTCATCCTGTTGTTCACGAGTGCATGGAATCATTACATAGGAAGTTGTTTCATTTGTTTCATTTGCCAAATGCTGATAATAAAAAGGTGAGGATGTTAACATTTTCTGTTGTTCGGGGTCCAAGAAAAATGATTGTATAAAAAGGGGTCCAACTCCTGCTGCTTAAACTGAATTAAAATAAAATCACAGGAAAAAAAAAAAAGAAGAAATGTCGCTACAGTGCCACACACACACAATAACCGATTACTTAAAGGAATGGAAACACCAATTAGGCTCTTTTTTAACATTAATGGTCGTTTTGGTGGCTCTGTGTGTGTGTGCGTGTGTGTGTGTGTGTGTGTGTGTGTGTGTGGAATCCCTTGAACGATCAGGCCTCCATCTGAACTTGATGCATAGCCAGAGTCGGCATTTGGCAACATTACCGTCGCACAGCACTTTCTAGAAGAGAAGAGCGCTGCTTTTAATTATAATAATTTAACAGCTGCAAGAGCCTTTTATAACGAGGGCTTCTCTCAGACCTAATTACTCGGCTCTACTGCGCACACACACACACACACACACACACATCTCCCTACATCAGCCCAATTAGAGCTTGAACATTTAGCCTTTTCCACGTCTCCCACTCCTTTTATTTCCTCCTCGCTCGCTTCCTGTTGCTGTTTTCTTCTAATTGGCCGTCTCGGGTTCTCGTGTCTGTCTCTGAAAGCCTATTATTTGCTTTGGTTTTCTAACGTTCAATTTTTTTTTTTTTATCTCTTATCACTTTATTTACCCGTTGTCTCGTCGGTCGGCGTCGCCCCTGCAGACGCTGACATTTTGGAACCGCGTCCGTTTGCGTCATGACTCACCCAGTACGTGTCTGCTGTTTTTTCTTTTTTACTCAAATCATGACGAATCATTTTTTTGTCTTCATGCAGTAGAACTTTCCTACGGGCCTTTTCCTGTTTGGACCAGTGCTGAGCTCACAGGTCACCGCCACCTAAGAGGACTAGATGAAGGAAGCTGCTTTTTTTTTTTTTTTACATTTTGTTGCTTTCTCATCAATATTTTTTTTTCGGTCCGCAGTCAAAATGTCACGCGGGCGTCGATACGAAACCTTAACAGAGTGTGCGTTTGTCCACTGATTTGTTTGCGCCTGTTAAAGGTCATTTCATACATACTCATGCATAAATATGGCCCTCCAAATGTTGGCGTGGCACCCTGATATTTAAGGCTCTAATGGAGTGTTCGGCTACACGTGCGTTTGTTCTGCGGCGCTTGACCTTTTAACTCCTCTCACCACCATTAGGAAAATGGATATATGCAGAGAGGGGGGAAAAGGGAAATAAGAACATGAACTTCATACTTGTAATAATATCTTCAAATGCATCCTCTTTATTTATTATTAATCTATTCCTATAAAATGGACACTTTATCATGTCAAAATTAAAAGGGCACAATACATAATCTGACCATGCAAAGGAGCCTGGTCTGATTATAAATAGACACAAATACAAAAATCATGACGTAAACAATCCTTAAAGAGTTACGAAAGTGTAAGTAAGTTTAAATATAATAATATCTGTGTAGGAATAAATTCAGTAAAAAGCAGCAGCAGCAGACAGAGAATCCTTCAGTCTTGAACACAAAGAATCCTGCAGGTTGATGCAGACCTGAAGCTTCCAGGACGCGTGTTCCTGACATGTGGAGCCTACGAACATGAAAAGCTGCTCCTCCGCTTTTAGTTCTGAGTCTGGGAGCGACCGGAGAGCTGTGGAAGGTTTGTACTGGATCAAATGCACTTTGACCCTGAAGCATTCAGCGCAATATAAACCAATAAAAAGGTCTAAGATCTTGCTGGGACTTTGGGGTGGTGTTGAATCCACACCATAGCCTAGTAGCAATTCCAAGAAAAAAAATTGAATTGTGATTTTTAATTTCATTCACTAATTTCTTCCAAATGCTTTACTTGCACAACAACATTTACAGGCATCACTGAAACTTACATTATACCATTGAAAAGAAATTAAGAGATAAGATAAGATAAGATAAAATTTTATTGATCCCACAACGGGGAGATTTGTGTGTTACTGCAGCATTACAGATAAAGAGAAGAAAATACAGCTGAAGAAAAAAAACTATTAAAAAATAAATAAAAATAAAAAACACACAACACTATATACAAATTCGCAGAATTTGTTGATCCGCATACACAGTATGCATTATGGACAGAATGGAGAGAAAATGCTAATAAATAGTAAGAAAAAAGTATGCATAAGCAAAGCATATATACATACATACATGCACGTACACACATATTAACATATTTGCATATATATACACACATACATATCCACGCACATACCCACATGTACACATACATAGCTAATGCACACTTAAGGTGCAGGGTGTGTGTGAAGAGAAGAAGTGACCAGTGAAAAAGTGACAGAGTGACTACAGTGAGGTTTATGTTTATGTTATGTTAACTAATAAAAGAATGAAGCGTTTCATTTATTAGCAAGAAGTATGCTTTACATGGGGTACATCGAGCAGTTAATACAACTAAAGAACTGGAAGAGCAATCTGTGTCTTACCTCAAAGTGGAGCAAAACGTTATTTTAACTCAAAGTAGTGCAAGGTCAGGGAAGCAGCGTGCATGTGAGAGGTGGTTGTAGAAAACAAGGAAGGTTAGGAAAACAGCAAAAAAAAAAATATATATATATATATATATAGATCACAATAGATCTAAAAACACTTTTTCTGCTTTTCCCTGCTTGTGGATTCAGTACGGACAGCGACAGTCTGCCGCTGATATCTCACATTGTGATTGCAATGGTATCTACATCCGTAGTGGTAAGAAGCACCATAGAGAAGGAGTTAGGGTGGTCATAGTTCACCCAGCAAGAACTGCAGCCCTATTAGAGGTTTCCAGATTCTAAAAAAAAACTGCAACTTCCATGCACCCCTCCTGTTAAAAGCTAAAAACTTTTGCAGAAGCTCACAGTTAAAGCTGATACGCTCCGCTGTAACGTCGTATCCAACTCCACCTGTTCACAGGATTGTTTCCACCCTGTGCACGTCACCTGCCCGTCCGTGCTGGGAGTCGGATCCCTCCTGTCCTGGGGAGTTTTTCCCTGCTACTATGTGCGGGTCTAAGGACAAGGGGATGTTGTTTTGCTTCTACAAACCGTAAACGCCGTTGGCGAGAATCTGTCATCTGGGATTTCGTGCTACACAAATAAAAATATGACTTGACTTGACATGTTTAGTCACATTATTTACTACTTATTTATTCATCTAGGCATCCACATCAAGGCCTGGTATTGATGGGCGGTTTATACGGGGACTGAACTTGACCTTAAAATACTTATTAGATTTGGGGTTTTTTTAAGCTTTTTTTTAGTGCCACAAACAATAACTCTTGAACATCACAGAAAAGAGAAAAGATGTCACTTTCTGTGTTTATCCGGCCAATCAACGCCGCACACGCACACACACACACACACACACACACACACACACACACACACACACACACACACACACACACACAGGAGCCAGCCAATCACAGTCATCATGGTGTGTGTAGCTACATTTGTGGGAAAAAGGTGCTTTACACCACGTTAGAATACAACATCTATACGCTGTGGGAACAGGGTGGATTCAATGCAGAACCATAAATCACCCTCAAGTGAATCTGGATCCCTCCCAGACACACACACACACACACACACACACACACACACACACACACACACACACACATTTCTTTTCACTATTGATCGTCCTCCATCGGCTCAACATCGCATTACGCCACACTTCACCTAAAGGAAGAAACGTAAACCCTGAGTCAGGTCCACCACAACTGGCCTTTTAATCACAGCACTCTTCACTAATGCTAAATACTAAATAAAGCCGGGAGGGTGCACGGGGGGGGCGAGTAAATCCCCCCAGATATCGGATGTCCTCGGTGGAGCTCGTTACTGGAGGGGAAAACGAGCTTCTTCACAGACACCTGACGCAAAGACGGAGCGAGGAGGAGGAGGTCCAGCTCAATCGGTGCACGCCGTCATCCGGCCTAACGCCATCATGGTGTGACCTCACTATTTACCCTGGAATAATTTTCTCTCTGTCCCTTTCTGCAGTGCAATAAAAAAAAAGAAACTGTCGAGGGTACTATGTCTGTTGATTAGCCGGAGATCCTGCTCTGTCCTTTTACATTTAGCTGCTCTCACTCCCAGGTCTCGTCCCTCTTAGGGATTCTGGAGGCGAGCGAGGATCTCTGCAAAATGACATCTGCTGGAACTCTAAACCTTCGCTTCTCTTACTCCATCTCAATGATGAAAGCTCTGGCAATTGGCTCTTCATAGCAAGAATTCTCTCTCTCTCACACACACGCACACACACACACACACAAGGACATACACTTGCCATCAGCGTCCTCATTAGAGCTTCCTGCCACTTCAGCACTTTGTATTCTGTCTGTTTTTAGCAGAGCCAATTTAAATGACTTGCTTGTAGATCTGAATCATTTATGGATAGATGGAGTTTGGCGTTTCTCCTGCGCTCTGTGGTGAAACGATTCTTCATTTTCCGCATGCAGGTAACATGACGTTTGTCTGACTGGTTTTCGGCTCCTGTTCCTCTCAAACTGAAAGTGATGTCGTGCTATTAGGAAACAACCAGAGCTTTAACTTTGCATGCAGCTCAAAACGCTGCATCTTCATGTTTTTTTTTTTTTCTTTCTTCTCTCTTGGGATATGAATCACTGCTAATGTTTACAACTTTATCTCTTTAGAATCCTTAATCTCTGCCCCACCCATCCACCTCTTATTTCTATCTCTCACAAATACACACACACACACACACACACACTGTGTAAAAGTAAGCATAAGCAGGCTGTGATAAACACATATGGAGCTGAATTCTGTCTCTTTGCTCCATGTGATAAAAAAACATTGTGACGTTTGCGTGTGTGTAGCCATGTTGTACTATAATTTGCAGGGCCAGTGTGTGTGTGTGTGTGTGTGTGTGTGTCTGTGTGTGTGTGTGTGTGTGTGTGTGTGTTGGTTTAACCCGATGATGCGAATGATGTTTGACATTAATGAAATGTTTAATGAAGACATGGCCAGAGGGGCAGGTGCAGGGAGACGCGTGCACATTAAAACACATGCACGCACCTTAGCCAAACACACCTGCACACACAAATGCATGCGCACACACACACACACACACACACACACACACACACACAAACGTAGCGACGCGTGCAGCCACTCACAGGCCTGAGAGGACAAGATAAAAGGTCCCGTTAAACTAAGCAGAGGTGACAGAAAAACCAGCGTCCTGTCCACACCAGGAAAAACAAAAGCAACAACAACCTTTGTTAACGCTGGTTAAGTAAATAATGTTTCCAACTTTTCAAATTTATTGATGTTTCGAGCCCGAAGAGCAAAAAAAATCCAGCTGCCCTCTTTAACTGGAGGTGGCGGCAGGAAGTTCAGGCTCAGATTTTTTTCCTGCAACCTCCACCCATCAACACATTTATCCGTCTGCCTGGCGGAGGGAAATTTCCCTTTTTATGAGATTAACGGATCAATCCCCGCCCCCCCGCCCTGCCACCGTACCCTTTCACGGTGACTGGGCTTATAAAGCGTCTGATTTGCAGAGACCCGGAGCAGCTGGAGAGCAGCCAGGGCTGCTCAGGCAGGACCTTTGGTGCCTGGTTTTCTCCTCTGCGGAGTTGGTTTTTTTATTCGAGCTGACTAATCAAGGGCCGTTTAGCTCGGGATGGCAGGTGAATGTGATTAGCACCGAAAAAACAGCAATACAGTAATAAGCAATAAGTGGCGCATCTGAGAATGGGTTGTCAGCAAGGTCAGACTGATGAATAAAGGTGACTGCTGTTTAAGGCATACACTTTACCATGATAAAATCCATGCATGCACATTTAAAAGAACTCATCTTTATTCCTTCCACACTTGCAATCTGGTTGTGATTCATCTCGTTGTGCACTGTAACTCTACAGCAGCAACCAATCACAGATTCACACCATCGCCACAGTTTGGCGTCTTACATTATCCAATATGAGTGGATTTTCCCATCCTAGGGTTCACAAACAGCCGCTTTCTCCTCAGCTCTCCTCTCTGTGCCTCCGCATATCCTCCCACAGCGAATTACACATTACTGAGGATAATTGTGAGCGGAGGAATCTCTGCTGAAATCTGCGCTTCGTGCTGCAACGGCATGAAGAAAAGTCGCCGCGTCGCCGGATATCTTCCGTCCAATCAGAAAAATAAAGGGTAAAATGGAATCAGGGTTGCACGAAACATCTTCTGGCTGCTCCAAACCATCCCCATTAGTTAAAGCAGTAGCTTTAAGCTCTCATTTGAGGGTCTTATCCTGTTTTCACGTCTTATTTTCATAATGCAAGCTTTGCTAAGCCCCTTTGAGACTGCAGCACAGGATAACAGCTTTACCAATAAAGGTTGCCACTTTTAATATAGGCTCCAAGAGGCTGTTCAGAACTTGTTGGAATGTCCATTATTAAATTAAGGTCTATAATTGCAACCTTCATTCCTGTGGTAACCGCCTGGCATTTCTTACCAACAGCACTAGCTTTTGCTTTATCAGGTTAACTCGTAGAGAAAGTCAGAAAATCAGATGTGGCGCACGGTTCAAAACACCAACCCGCGAACGCAATACGGCGTTTTATGGACATCTATGGACATCAGGCTCTTCATCCACCTCCCTCCCCTGTGAGTAAAGCACTTTAACTGAGCTGCTTGTTGTTAACAGTAGAGTGCGGCTCTCTACGGGTGTGAAGGAGTGGACTACAGGCCGAGTAAATCAGATTTCAGGATGAAAAGAAAAAGAAAAATCCAATGAGGAAACGTGTAGTGCAGCAGATGATCCACAGCTTAGTCGTGTTTGTGCGCGGCGTGAACGGAGCGACCTTGCAGGAAGGAGAGAAGAGAACGACACCAAACACACACACAGATGCACACAAAGTGAACGTATGCAGCGACAATAGGAACGGAGCGAGATAGCGAAGTGGAGCAGGTGGACGGAAAGAGAGGAGATAAAGACTGATAGAAGAAAAAGTAGTGAAATAGATGTAGAGAGGAGTCATTAATCTCTGAGGCGCCCCTTCCTCTCTCGTTCTAAATTGCCCGCTATTTATAGGCCGTCGTCGGGTGCCGTGCCGCGGTATTGAGGATGTCTCATTGGTCCGGGGAGGGGTCAGAGGTCAAGTGATTTAACTCCATTCGCAGACTGTGAATCTCCCATGGGTGTGTTTGCCTGTGTGTGTGTGTGTGTGTGAGTGTGTGAGAGAGAGAGAGGGATAGAAAGAGAAAAAGAAAGAAAGAAAGGAGTGTGTGAAATGATTTAATTCTTCTCTGAATGTGTCTCCGGCGGCTTCATTATCCGAGCTGGGGACTAACACAGAGGCTTTAGAATCACCTTTTAATGGGACTATTTTCCACAAAATGGAAAGGAATGAGATAAGGCAACACACACTCTTTCTCTTTATCTCTCTCTCTCTCTTCTTCTCTCATACAGACTCACCCAAGTGAAATAAGAACTTTGCAATTAGTAACCATGCAGAATATTCCAGAGACAACTTTCCAGCTCGACGTGCTATTTGCAAACCAACCAGTGGCTCATGCACATTCATTCAGTGGCCGTTAACACGTTGGCTGATAATAAGCTTTTTGCACATATTTTTTTCCTGTGCCAGATGTGTGGCCTGGTCTTTTCTGCTTGTAGAAACAATATATCCACGTTATAAGTCTATATTCTTTAAAACTTTGTTGCTAATGTCGGTTCACTAAAAAAAGATTGTCTGTGGCTGCATATATTCATGTGGTAATGCGTTACTGCATGTTTATAGCCATTTAAAAGGATTCTCCACCCTTATGTAATGTCATGTTAGTCACTCCCCATAGTCCAGTGAGGTTTCGATCACTTATTTAAATCTGGGGACTGAAAGGAATGACTAATATTCACATATGGGGTTGAGAATCCATTTGAATGACTAGGAACGTGCATACAAACAGTAAAAAGTAAACAGGGACATGTACGGGCATAGATGATTTTTTGAGTGAAAAGTTTTAACGACTACATACTTAATGCAAAAGTCCAGATTGCATTCATTGTGCAATGAGCCCATTCACCTGCAAACTGGGAATGAAACAAATAAATTGACACGCAAGCTACACCAAATGTATCCTGTTATGGTTAGATGCATGTTATCGGGAATCATTCATTGTGTCTTGTCTGCAGCCTGGAATGTGAGAGACATAACTCCGATCACTTATGTCCAGCACATGTAAAGTAATTGACAATAAAGCTGACTTTGACTTAATAGAGTCAAAGTCAAACTGCTTTTACAGCCATGCCGATGGCCACGTCGGCCACCCCCCTACTTCCATTTATCTCGTTTTTCAGCGGCGCCTTTAATATTTTACAATAAGGAAAGGTTAATAAGGTTGGATTTCCATTAAGCCCGTGTACTGTAGCTGTTAATTCACAGTGAAGCACCGTCAAATAGAGTAGAATTAAAAACAACCGCTTTAAAAGTCTCCACCTCCATCGCCAGTTGTCACGACAACCCCGGCGACATGTGACGTGCCAATCAGATGAAAACCCCAAGCTCGCGTCAGGTCCCATGATGTCCGCTCTGCACTCGCCACAAATTGCATGTGAGCGAGCGCGCGTGCGTGTGCGTGCACGCCGGGTGACGGCGGGCCGCCGGCGGTGGTGTCCATCTTGGCTGTGTCACCGTGTGCCGACCTGTGCACGGTGACGGTATGTGACACCCGTCTCTCCTCTGCAGGCGTGTGTGCGTGCGTGCACGTGCGTGCAAAACGTGCATGCGCACCCCCCCGTCGCCGCGGGACCTGCAGGAACTGGCTGCCTGTTTGTTTTTCGTGGTTGTCATTGATTACGTGGACGAGGATGTCGCCTTAAGTGCGTCTATGAGAATGTTTCCTGACAACAAGACCGATCTGAATTTAGAGCAGGAATTCATTCGCACGTGCTTGTGTGTGTGTGTGTGTGTGTGTGTGTGTGTGTGTGCTGTTTGTGACTGTGCGCTAGCTAGCCTGTGGGTGCGGCCTTTCTTTACACGATGTGGAAAGTTTGCCCCTTATTTGACCTCAAAGACTGCGAAGCAAAAAACTAGGACACCACAGTACACACACACACACACACAGACTCAGCATATTCATATCAACCTGGCTAAAGTGCTTTGGGAGAGCGAAAGTTAGGGATGAAGTAAAAAACCCTGTGAAAACGCTTCTACAACTCAGGGGTGTTGCTACAAATTACACACAGCCCCTTCAAATACACACACACAAAATAGACGCTATATATATATATATATAAAGTTGATTTTTTGTTTAATTCATCTAACTTCCTCCTTTCTTTTTTCAGAGTGCCACCATGATAACAGGCAGCCCATTCCTCTTGATCACCCTGCACTGTTTTTCCATATTCGCCCCCCCTCTTTACATTTTTTTTTTGCCTCCCATTTCTCATGCCAGGGACATCTTTCTCACGCGAGTCACCCATGTCGGCTCTGTGGGGCTATAGGTGATTGGCTGTGTGTTCTCGTAGCTGTCGGTGCTGTTATTTTAGTTTTTCATTTGGATGGAACCTTCTGGGGATGGTGAGCCGAATCAAATATTCATGATTGCAAAGAAAGGAAACATCAAGCTCTACGAGAGCGCACACACACACACACACACACACACACACACACACGCTCGCCGGGTGGAGGGGAACAGGGAAATGGAGACATGAAATGCGCTTTACTTGTATTTTAAAACATAGGCGCTCCTCCATCCATATGTAGTGAATTGGAATAATGCAGATGATAGTTGGAGATACTCGTGTCCATTTTTTATTCACTATTGGAGTCTTTGTTTTCTTAGGGAAAGTATCTCAATCATGCGTTTCTCCGCTGTGTATTCTCTGTCAGGAGCCCCCACCCCCTGTTTGACATTTTGATTTGCATGTCAATGTGTGTCTGCTCAGAGAACCTGAAAAAAAGCCTTTTATGTTTAATGCTTCACTTTTGAAAGCTTACTCCTTGAAATATTCATGCTAAACCTTGTCAAACAAGGATGTTGCATTAACATTCTTAACGGAGTCATCTTCCCAGGCTGGCTTCTGTCCACTAACGCTAGTTTTTTTTTTTTTCTTTCCTCCGCGCTTGCTTTTTATTTTTATTCAAAAGAAGCAGGTAGGGCATGGAAGGAGTAAAATGGGTCATCAACCGGTTTCCTCTGAAAATAAGTTCCATTTCTGGAAAAGGTGTGAGATGCAGGAACAACAAGTATGAGGGAAGGAACGCTTACTCTGCTCATAAAAAACTTAACAAAATCAGATTGTGTTTTTAGTTTATGAAGACAGAGATATAGGTAATAAGATTTCAGATAATGACTAATAAAGGAAAAATCTATTCTAAAGGCTGCAACTCTACTAAGAAATATGGAATAATGGTGTAAAATAGGACCAATAAAACAAAACATTGTTAATTTTATTGGTCCTATTAGGCTGTTTTATATTATTCTAACCTGTCTGTGCACGTGGAGGGTAAACGTCACTAAACCCTACACCCTATACTGGACGGTCAGATTTTAAAGTCTCATTTACTGCAAGAAAATAAGAATTATAGTTGCTTAAGTTATGAAACTATTCCTTTGGGAATTGCATTTGAGTTTGATAAAGAAGTTTGTGGCATAACAGTTAACATTTTCCATGATTGATAATGTTTTTTATCACTTTCCCTGTTGGTTTTTTATCCACTCCTGATGGTCTCCTATGTTTTTTATATATATATATAAAACTGTCCTATGGACAAAAATGGGAAAAAAAGAATCAAATGGAGAAACACAGTCAGGATTTTGACATTTTTTTCCATTTCACAGCTCATTTGTTCTTCCTCGACTTGGTGACGTCATGCAGCCTCCACCTGCACAAAATCATCCAATCAGAAGAGACGCTCGAGAATATTCATGAGACGGAGCCAAAAAACAACCTGTTTCTGCAGCTCCAACTGCAAACTTTGAGTTGAATTTTTGTGCAATAACTTTGCAAATTTATCACGTTAGGCGCATCAGAACTTCAAATAAAACCCAGAAAAAGTGCACGGCCTGCGAGCTCTAAGACTTCGGCCTACCTCACCATGATGAGCTGTTTTTCTCAAGGATTTACTGGCCCCATTTTTGCTAAGGAATAATTGTTTGTGCATTTATTTTTTTTTATATATAAACTGGGGACACAGCTGCACAGCACCAAATCTACCGTATTCGAATTTTGCTGAAGGAAGTTGTGAGGCCGTTCAACCGGAACCTGAATGTACAATCCACCTCGCCCGTACAAGCCGGCTTTAGCGGCTTATTTTATATAAAACCGGTCATGCCAATTAAACATCCTATTTTAAAACGCCGCATCGGAAAAGCAGATGACTGTAAAGATCTGGCAGGAAGCGGAAACTAAATTAGACACATAATACCGTTTCAGAAAGCCCATTGATTAGGGCTGCGGGCGAAAGTGGGAACTTCTCCGCTGGATGTTCTCACAATTATGACGTGATGCATTAATATTCCAACATCCCTCTGCCGGGATATGTAGAGTCAAAATGTGTGTGAGTGCCCGTCTGCATTCTTAATTATGAATATAGATATATACAGCAGCAGATTGATTGCAGCAGTGAAAATCTGATCGGTAGCAGCAGAGGTATTACTGGCTGGGTGGCTGTAAAAAAGGTGCTGCAGGAGCCAGATACACGCTCAGAGAAATTACCACACACACACACACACACACACACAATTTATATTGCATTAGCACACATGCACAAAACATATTATTAATGTTCACAACATCTTTAAAGGCCGGGAAAAAAAAAAAAAAACACACACACCGTGCAGCCGACGCTTTTTTTAGCAGATTCCATTTTTCAGAAATAATTGCATCCGGCTGCGTTTGTTGCCGAGGTTAAATGGAAGCGGCGAGCAGGAATAAGTCGGCAAAAGAGGAAATTCAAATGAAAATTAGTTGAAATTAGTCGGACATGACTTGAATGTACATGATTAACAAACATACACAGACACACACACTAGGAAAAAGTACTTTTTTCAACGTCTGCCTGTGATTACCTCCATTTTCTTTCTTCTTTATGAACAGTTATTCCGCTGCTGCTCACTGAGACCTATGTCAAAGTCGCAATTGCAGAGTCATCGACTTTATTCAACATTATTTTACTTGATTGTCGGCAACAGAATTAAAAAAAAAATGAGTAAAAAAAAAAAATGTACCAGGAAGACACGTTTAATGTCATGCCGCCTCGGGCCAGGATTGTACTCACTAAAAAAAAAAAAAAAAAAAAAAAAAATTATTCAGCCATTCAGAAATAGAAAGTTGAATATCAGCTTAAAATGTATATGGTCTAAGAGATAAATAACCAGGGCTTCAAATCAAGAACATTTATGTAATCAGTGAATGTCTGATAATAAAATGCCACTTGATCATTGTTGTACAGACTAGAATATATTTAGAATTATGGGATGGATCGCTGTGAAGTGCTGCACAGACGTTCATGATCCCCAGAGGATGGATCGCGACGACTTTGACGAGGCCTCTCAAACTTTTCTAAACTCCCTGACCTCTGCAACATATGGGTAAAAAGGATATGAATAAATGATGACGCACAAACAGAAGGTGACTCACGCGCCAGGATTTGGTGCTGCCCGTCATACGCGAATGTTTACCTCCAGTTAGCGCTACGGTGTGTGTGTGTGTGTGTGTGTGTGTGTGTGTGTGTGGGGGTCCTTCTGCTCCCACCTGTTCCAAGGTCTTTGTGTACATCAAATTATGTTAAATTAAAAAATGGCCTCTATAATTTTGAATAATGTTCAAGCCCTTTTTTAATGTAACAGGACCCTTTTTTAAAATAAAAAAAAAAATTTAAAAGCTGCAGAAACTCTGCTTTCATTATAACCACCGTGATATTCATGTGGTTGCATGTGTTTTCCTCACAATAAAGGTGCAGATGTGCAGGGAACATGCCTTGAAATGTTACGCTTACAATGTTGAACACACACACACACACACACACACGTAGTGAATCCACACGCCTGCACCATCAGGCCGGCGTGCTGCGTCATGTCCTGTTAAGCATCCCCATCTAGTGTCTCCTCAGCAGAATGCACGAGCTGCTGACGCATCGGGGGGAAAGGAGCAGGTCTGTCAGTCAAACAGGACACGTACCATGTCGTCACTGAGTGAGATGAGAAAAAGCTTCTAATGAGAAATATAAGAATCAGCAAAAGTGAGAGTGTGTAATTAAAAATCTGGCATATAAAGTAGTGCTGCAGTGTCTGAATAATCCTAATATTCCTATAGAAAAGTATGTGGTTTTACATGACCTAGACAGTGCTCTGCTAAACACAGTATGTGGAAGAAACTGTAAAATGATAAATGTTTTTGCATTTTCGCATTGTTTTAACAATTTATCCATCCATCCATCCATAAAGTGACGTGTCAGGATTTCCCAGAGGAGCTGGGAATGCGTTTTTTCCCCCCAGAGTTTATTCAGTTTAAGTTTTCTTACAAAGTGTGTCGTATTTTTGTTGGCTACAGCCACAGTAGCAGCATGATTGGTGAAAGAAGACGGTGGAGGTTTACATGGTAGCAAGAATGATGGGATGTAATGATACGGATCTGTAACACTAACCAATGCACTGCTCCACCGGTACATAAATACATTAATATTGTATTAATCTGCTGAACCACAGATTAAAGTTGTCATAAAGGATCGATTCCTTCATCGCTAAACAACTGTTAAGATCAGACGAACACCTCGGACACGCTTCCTGAACATCAATATCAGAGTTAATGGCCTTTTGAATCATGCAATGTTAAAGCAATTTTAAGATGTGTACATTTATCTGCTGAATAACCCACCGATGCTGATGTGAAGCTATAGCAGTTCCATGCACGTACTTGCAAATCAAATTTAAATGCAACGGTGTCAATGTGTGCACTTTTTTTTTTTCTATAATTTGCATGGCACGTGTGCGTCTCTGCACGGAAACGTGGCAAACCGCGTGGAAAACCAGGGTAGTGATCTCTTACTTCTGGCCATTTTGTATTCCGCTCAGTGCCGTAGTGGAGGAAACACGCGGAAACACCAGAGAAGACCTTCCATCTCCAGTCAGAGTGATTTAAACCACGCAAACCAATATGCAAGAACTGAGGCAGCTCATTAGCTCCTGTTAGGGCATTAATCTATAGCACACGGTTATTGCTTGTTTGTTGGTATGATGCTCTTATCCTCCAACATTCGTAACAACAGCAACCGTCCATCGTCACAACTTAACTCAGACAGCGTGTGATTGCACACACACGCACATACACAGAGTACAGTGTTTGCATGTCCAACATCAGCAGTGCAATCACAACAATTATATTTAAAGGACATCAACGTGAGTGTTCCGCTGAATTATGCACAAACAGGAGGGAAAAAAAAAACCTAGAATATCTGTTAATAGAGGAGAAGATAATGCGAAGCAGCCTGCACAAACTGCAGTTTTGTTTGGTAAAGACATGTTAAAATACTCCCCATGCTCCACCTTCAAGGACGACCACGTCGGCCATGTCACTGGTCGCTTGTTTTCACTTACAACCGTGGATGTGGCCCAGGTGGGAGTGGGTCTGCCAAGAAGAATCAGCGGTGCAGGAAGGACGTGATCCCTAACGGGCCTGATGTGGGGAACTGTGAGGAGTCATTCTAGAATTAATTATCACGCGAATTCCACCAGTGTTTTTTGCATGCTGGTGATTATTGATGTCTCCATGAAGATTTTTTATAATTTAAAAAAAGCAGTCAAAGTGATGTCGATAGTAAAGACATTCTAGGACTTTGCATTAGCTGCACAAAAAGTTAGATTCTTGCAGCGTCTTCAAGTCGCTCCAGCGTTCTCCACACTGAAAGAGAAGCGAGGATGAGGTTCCTCACCTCTGCAGCATCAAAGAAAAGACGGTCACGCGTGAGCTTCAACTCAAATTAATGAAGCGAAATCTGAGCATTAATCTGGAGATAACGATGTGCTGAGGTGTTCTCCAGCCTGCTCTGGTTCTCTCCAGATGGCACCGCGGATCCGTCTGAATCTCAGTCAGCGGCTTGACTCCTTGATCTGGGAGGTGATTAGAGCTCAGGTCCAGACCGGCAGGGGTGGGGGGGGGGGGGGGGAAAGACATTTTAAGATGCCCGATGGATGCTCTCATCGCCAGCGATTTTCACTTGTTACCTAGCACGAGTCCCATCTGATTATGCAATCATCAGTCTCTCGCTGGACTCGTTCATATAGAATGACCCTGTGTGAAAGTGAACAGTCGTTGCACTGACCTTAGTGGTTTCGTCAGCACCATCAGGTCCAGCTCCCATCAGGAGGAGGATTTGGATCAAATTGAATCTGTTGTGACTGAGACTGATTGAGAATTAAGGAAATGAGTGAGTTTCTGTGTGTTTCCCTCCCTTCTCTGATTTCAGGTAGAGGTGGTGGAGTCCCGGTACACCTGTCAGCAATCAGCCTCATTATGCACAGCTCCTGAAGGATAAGACCTTTGTAATTCTACATCAAAATGTTATTTTCTACTTCAATTGCATTTTGAAGTTTTGCATTTGGAGATATGTTGACGATTTTGTGCATCTCTTTCCTATGGGCAAAGAGATGCAGAACTAACATGAGTTGTTTCTAATTTATTGATGATGGTACACTAGCACTAATAACTTGTAGGTGTGTGTCGTGCTTCAATTTTTAGTTTTTTTTAAATTATTTTTAGTAACTGTAGTAACTTGCGGTCTAGCTGCTAGTTTTTGCAAGAAGGATCGATGCCGTCACATCAGGTTATCGCTCCAAATGTGGTGTTAGTCAACATGCAATCATGCCAGATTCATAAAGTTACCAGCACCCTAACGCTAAGGAAAGTAAGTCATACTACATTTCAGTTTGCAAGAAATTTCTTTTGTTTTGTTAGATTAATGCAGTGGCCCTAGAAAGTATGCATTGTTTTATGGATGTTATTGAACATGTTAAATTAATGTGATGGCACATTCTGTGGTTACTATGATTACATGCATCCAATCTACTTTTCTATAGGAATAGACATTCTACAGGCAGAATAAAATAAAAAGAAAAAGTTCCTGATATTACAGAGTGGTTTGTGTTACTTCAAGTTGGATTCATCTAGAGGCTGTGCCCAGTGTTTCTGAGTTTCAGAAACTATTTTTATTTTCTAATTCCTTCAATCTCAAACGTAATCCTGTTTCCTGTGACACGCTCTGTGCTTTTTGGTGATTTTCTTTGGTGATTTCTGCTGCAGGAAAAAGAAGTAATGTCAAAACACAATCGAGGCAGTTTCCCGTGGAACACGGCATTATTTAAAGCTGTGTAGTGAGTTCAATCCCGTTAATATAATACGACTGCAACAATGTTTTATACACCAAGCTATGCAATCAAAGTCTTAATAGACTATAAAAGCCCGGGTCAGTGTTTTATTGTTTTATGGCATCTGACGTTTCCCCAGAAGCGAGTTTATTACGATTATCACTAATCATTACAAACATTCCATCATCATTACGCTCGCTGAAGGGAACTCTGGGGAAACTTGCTCAGGCTGAATTTCCCTCAGAATCCTGTAGAAGGCACATGGCAGTACACGATAAATACTCCTCTTGTGATAATTTATGATAAAGAGTGACCTTAAACATTAAGACCAATTAAAATCAAGACAGTATTTGCTCCTCAAATGATTCAACTTCGTCAATCATACTTTGAAATTCATCATAGATACAAAATGGACTTTGGGAAGTGGATGCAAGCCTGATTTCCTCAGCCACAGCTCAGTGGATCTGCCATATACAGGACTCACATTGATCTACCTATGCCACTATGCTTAAAAAACTGAGCATAAAAAAGCCATGTGCATTTGGAAACAAGATTTTCTTATCTTGGCGAATAATATTTGTCACTGACCATTTTACAAATCTTGTATCAGCCTGCTAATCCAAAGAGAAAATGCACCAAATTGCCAGTTGCCGCACGGCGAGATAGTACGTCAGGATAGATTTAGGAAGAAATCGGCGACGGGAATGCGTGACAGTGACAAACTGCGGAAGTTAACCCTCACCCCTGAAGTCGTCTGTTCTCTTAATTAAAAGTTTGCAACACAAGTTGACCTGCAAACTTCACTGTGAAAGCCCACACGGTTGACATGACAGGAAACGTCAAGCACGGATGCACGGAATGTACAATAATTCATCGGCATCATTCATTTTACAGGACGGATGGGATCAAAGAAGCAGGCCAGCGTTTTGCCAGAACACCATTTTAAAACTTTAGAATGACACATTTGCTCCTCAGTGATTCTCTGTGCCACCTCTGCACTATCTTTCTCTTTTTCCCATAAGCTCTCTCTCCTCCGCTGTCACTTCTAATTAGGCCAAAGTGTGAGTCAGCGTGGATGTGGATTTTTAAGTGGTCTTGGGAGGCCCATCACTCTGCCGTACCCCCCCCCCGCTGATCGAGGGGAGACAAGCGCTTCAACGCCGATTCTAGAATCAGACGTTCCACGGCGGGTCTAATGACTCCCCTCACGCTTCTTCATACGCAGCATAAAATAAAACCAGGCCTGAACAAAGCAGAAGGGCTCTGTAACCTAAATGATGCAGATACGTAACTAATCTAATTTAAATATCAACCTATTACAACTTTAATCATCTGCACCTCAACGAAAATCCTAAATATAGAAAATCAGTTTTGAATCTTACAAAACCCCTACTTTTAATACCTATACTTAATTCCAACAGCCAATAATAATATGAAATGTAATTACTAGTGAATTAATAAAATAGGTGTTAGTCTTCAACCATAATTGTCATTGTGCTGCTCCCTCTGCAGTCAATAGAATGAATGTTCACAATTGGTGGAGTTACACTTTAATTGTGAAATTTTGCAACCTATTGACTATATGGCAACCTCAATACCTCAATTTCAGGTTAGGCAATTTTATTTAGAGCATTATTTTTTTTTTTTAGATTCTAATTGTTAGGAATTAAATGAGCAAATCCTCAATGAAACACTACATAACAATATTATTCTTGCAAATTGCACAATGCAAACATTCCTGAATACGAATAGAGTCGACTACTCGATTTTAATGTTATTTATTAGAACATAAAAAAAATACAAATTTGGATTAAAACAAAATAACTCAGATTAACCGACTTATTCATGTTATCCAACTAGTCGTTCTTCGTGTCCTGCTGTGTTACTGCCATGAGGGAAGACTCATACTGGGAAAGTGAGAGCAGGAAGGCAGAAATGAACTTAAGTGATGTTTCATTTCTAGTTTTCCTCTTCTGAAACACCTCATGTGACCCAGCAGAGCGCTAGTCTTCTTCCTCTCACGGCCGCGCTGGGTCGCTCTGGCTCACTCATCTTTATTAAAACAACTTTCACTTAAAATGTTATCAAAAGAACACTTTTAAAACATCATGAAAGGGCTCCTGTCTCTAAACCGAGGAGAGAACTGTGCTGTTTTATGAACAAAGTGGCTCAGGCAGCGGCGTTGTTGGTGTTTAACCAATCAGCCGAGGTTATCCCCGCAGACCTCGCCTCCATTAGCTGGAAAGAACAATGAAGTAAAGTGAGCGGAGTCGAGCTGTAACGAAGCAAACAAACTGAAATAATGGGACGAAATGCCCTCATAAGGCGGTAGGTGCTCATTTCTGATCAGTCAGTTGTCCCAGCCCCAGTTATTCCGGCAAAACCGCGGTTACGACGTCACTGTAGGGTCCAAACCGGCCAAACTTGTCCTTGCCCACGACTGCGACGCAAATCGTCCGCCCGGGTGTGAATTTGATCATCACACACATGGGCAGCGGCGTGGCGGGCACCAGACCCTGTCTTTGCCATTCCGAGAAGACGCCGCTACCCTTCACATGTTCCATGGACGTGAAGACGCTGCAGCAGGGAGAGAGAACACACACACAAAAAAAAAAAAAAGCATAAGTCTGGAGCTGTAAGACAGGCTGACCTCTGCTTCCATCTGCTGGTCATGAACTGACATGAACGGATGTGTCTAATTCCTGGAAATCAGACTGGCCTGTTGATGAGTCCAATATGCCCAAGATTCATAATAGGAAACCTCATAAACACTCATGAAGACTGAACTGTACCAGATGTTTCCATCTGACACGCTACTTGCCTCAAAGGGTGATATTTGCAATAATAATAATAAATCATGTAGCTGCACATTTCACTGATGTGAGGTTGAACACGTTTGTGACAACTTGACATAAACCAAAACAAAATGACAACCTCTCATAAACAAGACAAAGCAGACCTTACTGTAAAAGAATGAAAGGGTATTTCCTCTTGGTTTAAGTGAAGTTTTCATAACAGACATGTCAAACAATAGCAACTTTGCATCAAAAGTGACACACTTGACTGTCATAAGCATTAATTCATGTTCATGACAGGTGTTACGTCTTATGAACCCCTATTCAAATGAAGTGCCACCCAAATTGTACCCATGTCTTTATAATCACTAAGTCATTCAATTTGCACTAATAATACATCACAGTCAATTCCCAATATGCTGCCCTATTTCACTCATTTTGTCAGCTTCATTCGTCTCCATAAAGCCTCCATCTGTCCCGTGTCCGGATGAAGGACGGCCTGCTCCTCACCTGTACGTTTCCATGGGCGGGGGCGAGGGGTCTTCCTTTTCTATGGTCCACAGCACCGAGAGGCCGGGGGGCTGCCTGATGAGAGCCAGGTGGACTTTGACCTTCTGCGGCATGCTGTACGAGGCAGCCTCGAAGCTCATGCTGGACGGGAAAGTGGTGGCGGGGAGGGGAGGGTACGGGAACTTATCCTTGAGGAGGGGAGAGGAAAAACAAAGTGGAGGGGAATGTGAGTAAAGTGGAATCATCACCAACTGTGCGTTGTTAAGTTTGTTAGTGTGTGTGTGTGTGTGTGTGTGTGTGTGTGTTACCTGATCTATGTCTGCATGCAAGGGGCCGTTACCGTCAGAGTTGCTCTCCTGTTTTATGATCATGAGTCGCTCTTTAACCTTGTTTTCAATACACAACGTAAGCAAGTTAACGGCTCGCTTAATGTGTTTAAGCATGCCGTGTTTTTAAAACTATCATATAAAATAATGAGGCGTCCTACCGGAGTCACAGGGGAGACGTCAGGAGCGAGATGCTGACATGTACTTGCTGAGCTCTTCTTTTCTCCTGCACTGAGCGTCCTGCAGAGATGGACATAAATCAAATCAATTCCCAACTGATTATATTAAAAAAAAAATCCAATATAGCAATATAATAATATTGCCAATATAATATAGCAATATCCTTCATAGCTTTCAATAATGTAAATATTTAAATATTATTAAAAAAAGCTGATTCTACATACTGTTTTGCTGCCGGTTCACTATTATGAACAATTCTGGTAGATTTGACCTAATGGAGAAAAATATTGTTATATATGAAAAATAGAAGATCAAAGATTTGCAAGCAGCTATTTAGTTCAGAAGTGAAGAGAAGACTATAAAAGGAAGGGAATTAAGAGACAGGGTAGCTCATCCTTGGAGGTAGGAAAAGAATAGAGTGGAGATAATGCGAGTTCAGCGACATAATAAACATTAGTGTGGTTGTACCTCCTCGGATTCATTAGAGCATTCCTGTTTCACACACACTGAATTTGGCTCCTTCACATCGTTGAACTCCATCACCTGGTTTTCTTCTTCTTCTTCAGGCTCCCGCTTTATGATCCGGAGACATTCCTGATTTGCCCAACATCAATAATGGAAGCATGTAATATCTTGTTATTAGCTGACACGTAATACGTTTATGCATGCCACGTTTCAAAAATTCTGCATCAAACAATAAAAGCTTCCTACCATAGACTCAGAAGCGCCAGGGAGCCGAAAGTGAAGAGGCAGTTCCTCAGTTAAATCTACAATGCTGGCCTTTAAAGCTGAACACACATGTACAATCCCACGTGATAGAGGGGAAATGAGTGGAAATGAAAAGATATTCATTCAATAATGCACTATTCATGGTATTAAATTTGGATGGAACAGTTTATCATGTTAAATTTCTCTAGTGTAAAATGTAGTTTACCAAACAGAGTTAACATCAGCCTCACCGTCATGATCTGCACGCA
Organism: Eupleurogrammus muticus; assembly: GCA_036785175.1. Classification (NCBI taxonomy): domain Eukaryota; kingdom Metazoa; phylum Chordata; class Actinopteri; order Scombriformes; family Trichiuridae; genus Eupleurogrammus; species Eupleurogrammus muticus. Next base: position 6,099,404 of record JAYKQN010000011.1, read on the forward strand.
TCTTCTTTAATTCCTTTTTAGTGGTTTTCTAAACACAGGGAATAACCGATGAATCGCAACGTGTCACTGTTTTTGGAAACTCTACAAGCATTTTGTAAAACCACTTCTCAAAAACTGTTGAACGTACCATCATCTGAAAGACGTCGCGGCCCATGTCCATCCAATCTGTGCCGTCTCTGTCTGCTGAAAACAACAGAGAAGGAATGTGACAACCATCTGATGTGAATAATCATCAGCGCACATGTAGCCGGGTACTTACTCTGTGACATGGTTTCATCCCCAGGCTGGGTACTCTGAAATCCAATCATTTGAGAGTTTACATGTAGATTGTTCATAGTCCTCACATTCAAGTGAATGAATGACTATGTGTGTGTCTCAAACCTTTTTCTGTGTCATCCTGGCAATAGCAGCCTCTGACCTTTCAGTTACTTTCTTAACACGGGCCTGCAGAGAAAATAAGTAGGGATTTATGGTATTTGTTACTGCCAATTCTTGTGGATTCAATCTAATGAAGGGGTGGGGGGGCGTGAGGTAGATAATGAGACAAAAGATTGGATAAGAATAAAAAAAAAATGATGCAGCTGTCACATTTAATAAGGTCCAAGGCCGACAGGAAAAAGGCAAAGACAAGAGAAATGTTTTAAAACAGACAGAAATGAAAAGAAGTACAGCAACGACGAGACTGACGATGACAGATGAGTAGAATATTTTATATAAATTGTAGGACAGGGCATTTGCTGAATCTGAAGGGACGCTGTGTGTCAGGTCACCCTATTACATTCCACGGTGTCGAGCTCACACAGTAAATCACAGTAAGCCATCAAGTGCCGTACCAGCGCTGGTGATGTCTACAGCACTGGCACGCGATGCTGTCCACATGATGACATATGGGGGAATTTAAAGCTTCGTCCTTGGTAACACAGAGCAGGCGAGAGAGAAACACAGTCTCTACTGCTTTTTACTTTTTAAAATGTCTTGTTAAAATGTCATATTTACTGTTTCTTTCCATTACACCAAATGAACCAGGTGAAGAACTCAAGTTGACAACAACAAAGTCAATTAATTCCTAAAAAAGTTGGGACAGATGAGGAGGGGAGGCTTTTACATCATGAGGTTAGGGCGGTGAAGGCTCAGGGGTGGATGACTGGCGGCCATGGCGTTGGCCCGAACACACCTGCAGTAAGACAGTAGTAAACGTGTACGACTGCTTGCACTGACCTCCAGTTTTTGGATGGAGCTTTCGTAGTCAACTCCGCAGTTCAGCACCTGAATAGATGCCGCTATTCTCTCCAGCTTGGTTTCGTTCTTTTTTAATGCTTTGCCAACCTCCAGCTCAATCAGTGTCTGAAGCTGATGACACACATGGACACACAGAAACTGCAGATGTCAGGTATAATGCAGCATATGCAAACGTAACCGTGCGTGACGTTAAATATGCAAGGAAGCGATTAACATGTGCAGTGTCCATTGTTGTGTCTTACTTCGTTTTGGGAGAATTTCATCTTTTTTTCACTGGATTTGGACTTCTTCATGCTTCAGATAGAAAAGTATGCACACACACACAAAGAATGACAGAATTTAACCATGTCTGTTATTCAAAAAAAATAAATAAATGGCCATACAATAAGGAAATTTGAGAGCACTAAAAGGGCAAGAAGAAAAGTGCTACAAGTATTAGCAGTAAAGGGAAAAAGAGGAAACATCAGCAAAGTCTGCAGTAAAGCAAAGAACAGATTTGTTGTTTTGATATGCTGGACATGAATTGGTACCACAAGCCTCACCATGTACGAATATCTGTAATAGTACCAACTGCCATGGTCTCTGAACTGGATTTAACATGTCCTTCTACAAGGAGGTTGGTGTTAAGGGAAGATAGTTTAGGGAAGTATCTATTTTTCCTTCATGAGATTTCAGCAGGGTTTACCCAGATGACATTTGCTGCTGTAGCACTAACCCTATGCCTGATGTTCAGGTTGGTGGTGGCATGTAATGTTGTGTATGAGCCCTTTCTTATCAAGCTCTTCAGTGGATGCAAACTTAAAAATAAGAAGTGAGTAGAATCTTTATCATAGCATTTTACAAAATGTTCATGATAGATGAGTAGACTCATTACTTGCTAATGAAACCCAGTCTCGAAATGTCTCAATTAGTTTAATAAAAGAGGAGCGTCTAAATTTTTGACGGTATTGAAGAGCATGATTCAGGATTTCTAAATACCCTGGTATATTTAAATACAATGACACCACTCAAGCCTGGTGTAGACAGGCACAAAATTCTCCCAGAAAAAAGCCTGTGGGTTGCCAGTCATTTTTTTCCCCAAAACTAATTCAAACAGCGGAGCTCACTGAAGCAATAGAGACAAAAGCAACATATTATTAGCCAAGCTGCAAGCCACTTTGAAAAGGTTAATGAAGCGGTTTTGCAATCATTAAGTTGATGGGAGGTTATCTTACGCATTCAAAAGATGACGTGCCACTTCTGAGTCACTCCGCAGTTCCTCCTTTTCTTTAAATGAACGCCAAGCTGTAATTGCACATCCAATCTCCACTCGAGCCCTCAGCTTCTGGCCGCTCGATGCCTTCTTATGCAGATCCGTGGACGGAGTTTTTCTTTTTTTCGAGCCACGCTGGCCCTGAGTTTGATCTCTATCTGCCATTTTCCACCAGTGCAGAAAATATTAGATGCGGGTGGCTTTGTGATGATGTGTGAAGACGGGGATCATCAGAGAATGTACAAGATGTGAGCTGAGGTTCGTCATCAATCCAGCAAAGACAGTTAGAAAGTTGACACCTGGCAACAACAACAACCACTGTTAATTTTTTTCCAACCTGCACATTTCTGGAATACAGACTCGTCCATAATAAACCTTGTTCAGTGAAACTCATGATGAATTAAAAAGGTATTACAGCCCCAAAATAATAACATTATCATATTGTGTTAAAATATATCATGTGATCAATGTAGCAGAGGAGCTTAACATAACCTTCAAATGGTTGTAAAAATTGATTCACTGCATTAGGGTATTTTGGTAGATTTAATAAACCAGTTTTGCAATAAAGTAATTTTTTTGTCTTTTGACAAGACATAATCCGGCATGGCAAAACCACACAAACACACATGGGAAAAAAAAAAACATGAAATTAAAGGCACCTCCAATGCAAGACCAACATTTCAGTGTCGTCAGTCAAGTGGCTACAGCTACACACAAACACAGTATGGCAAAAGCCTTCAAGAAAAATCAATAACCCCAATAATTTATTCAACCTTTCAATACGTTTCTGTTGTGACTTTTATTTGATGTAAAATAAACTATAAGCTATACTTAGAAATGAGTATAATACTTATACCAATGTGTAGATAATGAGAAGTCAGGAGACAGGATCAGCTGGTTCACAGTCCAATTATATTTTTTGAGAAGTTACAATATGACCATAAGACAAGTAGCCCAGAATAAGTCTGCCTGAAGGTTTTCAGCTTTATCACAGTTCATTTGGTATATTTCCCATAGTTTTCCACAGTTGTATATTACATATTATTTCTACCTGAGGCTGTACTGTCATCATATGAATGATATTAAACAATATATAATTATAAAGCAAAGCCCCTTCAGCTACGCAGGTGGCGCCTCTAGACATATGGCATCCCTTGCTCATACATGTTACCTACCACAGGTACCTGCCATTACATTATATCCTATAATAGTTTGGAACACATCCCCAGTAAGAGAAACAATAACCCAATCCGCTGCATTATAAGATATTAACAAATTAAAAGGCATCAGTGGGTTTTTATTTTAAAGCAGCCCCACTGGAAACAGGCTCCCTGATAAAAGGGCTAAGCTGCAACTTTTAACAAAACATCCCTAGCTAGCAAACAGCTAGCTTAACTCTTCAGTAAGCTATAGCCCCGAATGAAACAGCTGCCTACCAAACGTCTTATTATTGCATTCAAAACATTTAATTCACATGATTTAAATAGGTATTTCCTACCTGTGATAGGTTAAAGTTACCTCGTACAAGATGTGGTCAACCTGTGTAAACTTCTTCCCCGCCTTCTTCTCTGTTGTCGTTGTCTTCTTCTTCTTCTTCGTCTTCCTTCTGCTTCAGCATCTTATTCTTCTTCTATGGAATTCATTGGGAGTTGGTAAACAACTTCCGGGTCCGTTAGCGCCGCATAAAGGACTAGAATAACTCAAATTAAAAAATTAAATCTCCCTTTTAGAGACTTGCATGTTTTTTTTTCTATGAGAGATGGAAAAATGAATGCATGTTGAAACCTAAAAGACGCTCGTTTCTTCTTTTTACGAATTCCAGGTGCGTTCAGGCTCACCTCAAAAACTCCGAAATCCAGCTACTTCAACTAAATAATAGTCACATAGCAATGCAAAAGAATAGATTGCAATCCTTTGAAAAAATCCAAATCCATAATAGTGTTAATAGTATAACTATACCTAATAACTATACATTAATATCATAACAACAATATAACATTATTATCTACATTGGCATAATTCAAAATTCTATATATATTTTTTAGACATTATTATGAATGGAAAATCCATTATGTAATATCATAAATAGATATCACAGATAGATAATAGATTCTTTACAATCAGTACTTTGAGGAAAACCAGAATGCTGATGTAGCCCTGATGAAACTAGTTTGACGCCCCAGGATTCCAATTTTATTACAAAATTATTACTAATATCAGACAATAGTTTGTAACATCTTGTCATCTTATAATGGCTTCAAATTTTAGTTAACAATAATGCATGAATACACCAAAAATACTGGCCCTGCATTAAAAAATGTTAATCACACTTAAGGTAAAGTAGCTACATTGCAGAAACGTGTACAGTATTAAAGTGTAAGTACTCATTTCTCCCATTTCATTTGGGAAAAAAATGTTCCAAATATTTCTCTTTAACTTCACAGTTCCCAAAGTTTTCACTGTTCATTTTCCCCAATATAAACACAGTGCCACTTAATTCTGCACGATCCAATCTGAGTCTTATTTCCTGTACTGCCTTTTATCACCGTTCCTTTTCCTCTTAATCACAGCTCTTCCTCTCCTCGTTCCAAGTGGGACGGGCACTGCTACTTTCTTTTAAATGCGTGTTTTGACAGTTTATCAGCACCTTCGTTCCCTCTCAACCATTTCTGTGCTGTTACACAACCAATCATGTCATACAGTTGTGTAGAATCCAAAATGCACAGTGCTGCTTGTGAAGCAGAACGCAGTCATAATACTCTCACAGGGGAACGTTTGATAAGTTTGACACATAAAGACACAAGAAGAGTCAGGTCTGATTAAAAAAAAATCATTTCATCTAAAAACATGAATATTTAGAGTTATTTTTTAAATCTAATTGTGAAATCTTGACATTTAGGATAAGTTTTTAGATTCCAAACTACTCATGATAAGTGGGATTTCACCAGCTATATACACTGAGGCCTTGTTATTTCATTCTTAAGAATTGTTCAAGTGTGTTTTCAGTATAATAAGGAATCTAATCATCTTGTGAGCTATGTGTTCCTGTACGAGGAGTAATGAACATCTAAATGACACAAATCAGATTTTTTTTTGTACATTTTAATAAGAGTGACCGGAGTGAATTGAGTGAACATCTGGCAACACTACCCTCCAGTGGCCAGTACAAGGATCATTTCTGAGCAAAAGATGGGATGTCATTTTTATGTACGTGCAGTTATTCTAAAGTGCTGTACTGACATTTATGTTTACTACAAGTATTAGACATTTAGGTGTTTGATAAGTAGGGGGATGATGCTTTATTGCAGTATGGGACAATATTTTAATAGTTGAATCCACATTAGGTAATTAGAGTGGTTTTATTCAAGCTACTTTTACTGATGTTTGAAAACAACTGATCAAATCCTGGAAGGATTTGCTAATAAACTATGCTGAATTTGTGAAAATGTGTGATGATTAAAGATTGCTTTTATTATAGAAGCTCTGTTTTCCCCCTATATTAAATCACATGGCTTTTCATATATCACTGATTGTGTAAGACTAAATTATGACTTTACAATGTCATGTAATTCCCACATTAGCCAGAATTCATCACAGTGTATAATCGGTAGCATATAGACGGATAACTCAATGATGGATTTGGCACAAACAAAGAAAATGTATTTATTGTATTAAACATTAACTGAGATCTACATTAGATGGAAATGGGGCGAAAGAAGGAAAAAATAACATCTATAACTTGTTGCAGAGTCTTTGTTCTTGGATCTGAAATATATCAAGACGGAAGTTGCCAGTGATGTAGAAACATTAGTAGCATGTATTTGTTTTTTTAATTTGCCTAAAACAGTAAAAGCAAAATTGTTTGGATGAATGCAGGAAAAAAAACAACCATTTAAACATGTCTTCATTATGAAGGGAAATGAGACTCGCAATCAATGTGGAATCAATACTTCGTCAAGCATTAGAAATATTTCTATATTTAAAAGGAAAAAAAAATCCCCACGAATACAGTTTTATCTTGAATGTTTAATGAACTGATTATGTTCAGTATGGTCCTATGGTTCTTTGTATAATCACTAAGCTACAGTACATCAGTGACATCACACACGCTACAGGAAAAATGATCATATTCATGAGGAAACAACGCTTCCAAATACAATTCAAGGGTAGCTCTGATACGTCAACTCTGAATTCTGCTGAAGATCTGCAAATTTTAATCTATTTTTAAATCATTAAAGCTCAACCAAATAGATCCAAATTCGGCCTGAACAGTATTTCACAAAAAAAAAAAAGCGAAATCAATTTAACATCAACAACTTACTTTTTCATTTTAACATAAGATGAAGGGATTCACTGAAAGACGTTCAAGTATCATCTTAAGATAGCAGAGTGAAATCTTTTACTTCCATTTCTCCCTTTCCCCTTGAATCTTCATCACTTGCGAGCGAGTTCCCAGGCTCCTGTGGTCCAAACGTTGCCCCAACGAAAATATATTTCTACTACAAAATAACCCGGTGCACGTCTGAAGATGCATAAAACTGTGATTTAACAGGGGAATTTTCTGTTCTGTGTCTACCAAGGTAATACTCACATGTTCCAGCCCAAAGCCACCACCAAGAAAGAGGAAAAAGAAAAGAGAGTTTACGCAACAATATCTCCAAACTGCCCAGAGCTGCAGTCAGAATTATTCAAGGCACAATACAGTAATGAATTTATTAAAACGTGCACATGTGCAAATGGGTGTTAGATGTGTGTCAGTAACAGACCATACAGACACCACTGCTCCAAACATCCTCAGTCACATGATGCTAAAACACACTACAACGGTTTTCAATAAATAGCTTTTGTATTCTTTTTTTTTTTTTTATCAGCGAAGCTGTGAACAGAAGAAGATGTAATGATAGTAACAAAACACGTTAAGAAATAACGATAAGAAATGACGTTCTTATTTCAAGTTATCTTCTCCTTTAGAAAAAAAACCCAAATATCACAGCACGTCAATGGTTTCTCTTCACCATTAAAACACGAGTCAGCAACATAAGAACACAAACAACGGGTTAAAATCCTACACGACTAAATCCTTCACTACACATCCTGCATACTATGGTTAACATAAGATTCTTTTTTTTCTTCATAATTTTAGCATTTCAGTCTTAGAATTTTTTTTTTCCTTTTTTATTGAACGGGGAAGGGGAGCAATTACCTGAACTATACACACACAGCAAATATGTACAAAAATCCATTTTGACTATAGCTTCACAATTAGAAATAAAACTATGGACCCTATGTGGAAGAAAAAGTCCATGGGGAGGAAGAGGGGGGGTTGTCACTTGTCTTCTTCAACTTCTATCCTTACTTATCAGATGTTTCGCACGAGTTGCTGCAAATGGAGATGGAGGGAAGCAGGAGGCAATCGGACAAGAGCGATGGGAAACGTGGGCTCCTCACTGAATGCAGCGAGGAGCCGCAACAACATAAATCCAGAGAGGGATGAATGCAAACACACACGTTTGCATAGAGTAGGTTTGACCTCAACATTATAAAAATCTAAGATGAAGCGTGATTGCACTTTTTCAAACTGGGAATTGCTGACTGAATGTGAATTAAAGCCCATACAGTAACGAGTTGAGTGGAGACAGATAGAACAAGAGTGAGTCTATCCGGTCGACTGCAGTATATGGGTTTGGGGGGGGGGGTCAACTGAGGGAAATGTACCGTCAGGAAGAAGAAATGCAGTAAATTTTGTGTGTGTAAGGTGGAAAAAATGTGGGAAGGCTGAATGCTTTATTGGTTTATTATGTGGTTGAAATTATGGCCGCTACGTCTTTGTCTGCAATAGCATTTTGAAATCTAAGACCCAGAAAGAGAACGCGTGCAAACGAGTTTGTTGAGGAGAACCGTATGTCTGCATGCGCATGTACGTCCGAGGGTTCCTATTCGATATATATCTGGGTGTTGGAGAGCGTCGCGTCTATTTGCGTTTCCTGAGCACCAGGTACATGAGGCCGCTGATGAGACACATGGGGAAGCTGATCCAGGCCAGGATGTAGGAGGATCCGTAGGCACCGTCGCGCAAACTGGGCACGTGGAAGGAGTTCTTCTGAGCCGTGTAGATGGACGCCGCGATCATCACACACAGGCCTGAGAGGAGGAGAGAGCGTGGAGACGAGACGAAAATGTTTGATCAAAGTCGGAGATGTTACACCAGCCAGCAGGGGGCGCTAAAGTATCTGCTGTTCCACAGGTTGTTGTGTGGCTTATTGGAATGGCTGGTAAAAGGATTTATATTACACCCACACATTCCTTATCAAGAAGCAATTCAAATCACACTTTTTACGATATAGGACCTTTTGTGATTTTACGTTTTGCTTCGTATGCCATTCATGAGAGCTCTCCTCATTACCAACATGCATTGCTACGCTACAACATAGATTTAAAGATTGAATCCGTACTGCAATTGAATCCAGTATCTCATGTAAATGATGAAAAGTATTATTATTAATTATTTATTCAAATGTCAGCACATTCTGCCATTAATAACTGTCTGTTCTGGTTGACCTCTGATATGTGGTGGTTAGGTAATGACATTTTATTCAAATGCTGAAAGAGTACCCCCACAATCAGATTAATAATCACATTTTAGTGGTCTAGACATATCCACGCTATATGGATCCGTGTGACTTTGCTATTAACTTCCAATCCTGTTGTGACCTCACAAACTGATCCATTTCTAACTGGCCGTATTTCAGCAACACTACACAGAGGAGGCCAGATCACGTCAGGACGGGTGGGTGGTCTAGTTTCATAGCGTGACACCAGAGACATAAATATTTACACGCAGGCACAGAAGAATGTGTATTTTCTTTTCATAAGGGGGGCCCCTCTAAAGAGTTCTGATTCAACCTAGACCTCATCATCGTCTTGGGCTACGAATGACTGGAGTGCACTGCTTTGCTGAAGTCCGTATTAGAGAATACGCATCAAACCCAGCCACGTGTATACCCATGTGGCTCAGATCTTGGCCCGCGTCAGGATCAGATCCTAAACTTTTACAGCGTCGCATTCTTATCCAACCTCAGCCGTTTATGTGCATAAATCAGGACACTATTCTGGGGGGGGGGGGGGGACTGCGGGGACAATCGTTCATTTACGACAACCCCGGTCCGGGGGTAAGACGGTTACTCACAGGCCAGGAGCTGGATGAGAGCGGTGAAAATGAAGCGCTCGCCCTGCTTGAGCCGGAAGAGCTGCAGGATGAAGACGAAGAAGCTGATGCAACAAAGGATGGTGGACAGGATCATAGTGGTCTGGACTGCCTGCAGGTAGCCTGAGGTGGGGGGAGGAGGAGAGGGGGTGTTACGTACAGGGGGATTAAAGCATGTGCAGATACGTACAGTCTCACGCCGCCTTGCCTGCTTCTACGGTGTGGCTGTTCTCCACGGGGAGGCAGGTGGCGTTGCAGGAGTACCACAGGTCCGTGTAGATCGTGTCGCTGCCCACTTTGGCCACCACCCACCACGCCTGCATGATAGGAGAGATTAAAAAACAGCCACGACTTCAAACATTTGTCCGTTCTGGGTTCACACTCACGTTGTTTATGGTCGAAACGAAGAGGACGGCCGCCGCCGCCACATGGAAGAGGATGATGAAGGCGAGGATGATCAACATGGCTGCCCTTCCGTCTGGCTAACTTGTCCGGCTGGTTGCTCCTCCGTCTTGCAGGCTGCTTCAGAGAATTCACGCTCTTCTGGGGGTTTTTTTTGGGTTGACTGACGGCCCCTGCTGGTTGTTGAGAGGCTGGTTGGGTGCGTTACATGCAGGGCGTCTGTCTGGAGCAGCAGATAGATGTAATACTTTACCGCCGTGCACAAAACAGCACAAAGGTACGATCATCTCAAACACACAGGGTAAATCCTGTATCAGTGCAACTCTAAAAACCGCCATGGAACCAGCATCTTTGAGCTGTGTCAACATTTTACGGAACTCCAAACTGACTGACTGAGGGGGGGGGGGGGGGTGAAAAATATAGTGTACGGAGCCGTTCGAGTAGGGCTCAATGTGTACTTACACATCTGCAAGCCATTACCACAAAATGCAACATTTCCATACACAACTGTGAAAAATGCAGGGTTAATGAAACGGCCAGAGAAATAATTGCAGTCTGGAAGTCTTCCCTCAAATTACAGAAAAAAAAGGCCTCTGAGATGTCAAGACAAAAAGAGTGTATGTTATGCTTATATGCACGCCTTCAAATCGTCAGCGTACACGTGTGTGTGTGTGTGTGTGTGTGTGTGTGTGTGTGTCTGTGAATCTGGACAATTGCAGTATGTGGGAGTGGGTTGTTTATCTGCAGGGATTGAAGGCCTTCATCCTGACATGTTATATTAGCATAGCAAGAGCAGTATTGGTGATCAATAAACCAACCAAACCAGGGCAGTGAAATGCTAAAAATGACACATAGGCCTGTAGAGGTCAAGGGTCACACCTTGGGGTTAGGTCATATTGCCAATGAAGCAGCCATGTTAATCTTTCACTTTCTAAAAGTCCTAAAGTATTTATTGAGCTTGAGTTAAGAGCTAGTCTCCTTGTCTCTATATGTGTTTGTGTGTGTGTGTCTGTGTGTGTGTGTTAGTGTGTTTGCAGCGTATCTGAAAGTTTAAGATATGATTGATCTATTGGAGCCAGAGTTTAGTTTGAGTCATTTTTATCTTTTTCTCTCTCTCTGAACTGTTTTTCTTAGACCTGATTGACCTTAGCCATATATTTTACTTGTTTCACAGGAACACGCAGTTTGTGTGCTGCTGCCCGTTGTTTCTGTCGACATGTTCTACTGTGTAATTGCCTTGAGGGGAAAAAAAAAAATTCCATCAATAAAGCAAAAACATCCAGAATCCCATGTGTTGTGCTTATCCAGGAATGCTTTTTGCTCAGCATATAAAATGCATTGTCAGCACTGAGTTTAACAGTCATGCTGCTACCAATCTGTCCTCGTTCACATTCTCCTGCCTTCACCAAACTATCCCGCACACTAAACTATACATCTGCATACGTACAGGAGATAATATTCTGATTTCAGCTCAGCTCCCACAGTGGGAGTGAAGCCTTCATTCAGAAGCTGAGCAGGCAGGGGGAGGGGGGGCACAAACATGTTTAAGAGCACATGCATGCACACACACACACACACACACAGCCAGACAGCAGAGGAATTAGCCCTCGCCGCCAAAATGGAGTCACAGTAAAAACAGCCTCTCCCCGCCAACAGGAAGCGGGCCACAATTTTTCTGTGTGTGAGCATGTGGCTGCGGGGTGTTGCCAGAGGATCGGCCCTCCCTGTCTGAGGTGCCGGGGAAGGGTGGGGAGGGGGGGGGGGGGGGTAGTAAAAAAGTCAGGGGGGGGGGGTCGGGTATCAAAAGCGAGAGACACACTTTAAATCGAGAGGGTTTAGGGTTCAGACAGGAGTCCTGATCACAGGGCTCTGAGGATGGAACTGAAGAAGGCCTGGCGACGCACACCTTAATTTCCACCTGAACCTTTTTTCCAGATCACACACAAGTGGAGCAGGAAGTGAATTTGATCTAGTAATATATATCCTTGAGATAAATATTATTAAACAATGCCAGCCTGTAAAGGTTTATATATGGTAGTTATCAATGTGGATTATACATAGCATTTAAATCCTATAGGAAACATAAGCCAGTTAAATTAGAATATAAACATCGAAGGATCTATACAATCAACATTAAAGTAAATATAATAATTAAAGATGCAATATCTTATATGAGGTGTGTAGAAATCACATAGCCATTGTACAGTCCCATTATACATGAAAAATGTTGTTGTACATGTGTGAGCGTACAAAAGTGTGTTAGCCGCAGGTCACACTGGGTGAAAATGTGAGACAGGGATTTATTTTTAGGACTGGCAGTAGCGAATGTTGGTTTGGCTTTCGCCGGTTCAGATGTGTAAAACGTCCCGTAAAGGGAGGCCAGATATAACATTTTACTGATCACTGTTGTGTCTCCACAGGTTCGACCTGAGCAAAGCTGACGGGAGGCAGAGGTAACAAGCAGCGATTCGCTTCACCGGAGCCATGGCTAAGCATCTCTCTGGCGTTTGACCTGCGGGGACATTCTTTGGAGCAGCGAGTATAATCTACTGGACAAGTACACACACACACACACACACGTGCACGCACACACACACACACACACACACAGCTGGATCTGTTTCTGTCTGCAGCTGCCTCCTCGTCTCACAGAGGAGGAGAGGAAGGGAGGAGCGAGGGAGGGAACAGAAAGAGAGAGAATGGAACCCCATTGGAGGGAAATGGAGGGAAGAGAGAAAAACAAAAACACAAGCGTAAATGCACACACACACACACACACATGCAAAAACACACACACACACTCTGACGTACACACATGCATACAAAACCGCAAATATCTGGCCAGATGAAAAACATGAAACTCCCACAAACAGTTGGGAAAAGTAAAGTTAATTGAAACAATGAAGGAGACAGACATAAAAGGCGTGTGTGTGTGTGTGTGTGTGTGTGTGTGTGTGTGTGTGTGTGTGTGTGTTGCTTGTGTAAATTATATGTATACTGTCTATTCCCCTTTGTGTGTGTTTGTGTTGTCAAAATGATTTATCACTTTGATTGCCACGATTATCATAATGAAGGGTAATTATCCCAAAACAACAATTATACTGACATATTCTTGTCATTATTTATCCTCTCCTTCTTCCAGAAAACAAACATGACTGTAAAAGTTGACTTTAGGTACCTGCTACTTAAGATTTTATTGAACATCATGTAACAATAGTCCAACCGCACATGCTCCATTACTGCTGTATAATTTTTTAAATATACCACGCTCTTCCTCGTGAGCTTTGCCTTTTTTTTTTTTTTTGCTTTCACACTCGTACAATCTTTCGACAAACGGACACACGAATCGCTTTAGAAGCGGAGCCCTGTATTCCACAGGGATCCTTGGGAACAGTCTTGCATTACAGGGGTTTCACTCAGTGCTGGTAGTAAAGTGTGAAAGCGCCGATGCTCACCTCTGACACCGGGCGACAGCTGCAGACACACACACACACACACACACACACATGCATGCCGTATACATTATCCTCGCTATTCCGGCATGCATAACATTGATTTCACACATCTCATGCCTTATACATCATGATAGGCCTATGCAGCTGTGGTTTGTCAATCAACAGAACAAGTAACAGTCGTGATAATCCCGTATTTATTATTTATTACTTGGGTCATTATAATCTGGATTACTATGCGCTGGGAAAAGTAAAAAAGAAAGCTGCAAATAAAAAGCTATACAAAGAAGGCTTATATCTGATTTCAGAGGCTTTATGTTTACACATCAGAGAATGATGGAAAGTTCCTATATTAGTATTACAATGTGTGTTTTTCCACAACAGCCACATGGCACTGAGCCGCGTCTCTAGTAATAATTAGTAACCAGTGTTGGGAAGTGACAGTTTTCCTTCATGTGAGTTTTTTTTATAAGCAACACAAACACATGCAGGACCGAGGACAGAAAGACATAAAGCGTTCTGTACTGTACATCAGGCTGTCAGACTTCAGCCACCTCGCCTGACACACACACACACACACACACACACACTGACAAACAGGCACAAATGCTGCTACCATTCCTCCTCTCCACTCAGCCTTATAATAGGAGGCTGGGGGACTCGGTGCAAGAGTGCAAGTGTGTGTGTGTGTGTGTGTGTGTGTGTGTGTGTGTGCCGACTGGTTCCCTTGCCTGGTGGAAAATGCTGACTTTTAATGTCCTTTTTTTTTTTACTCTTTTCATAAAACACAAAGCCACAGACTTAACTGGGCCTCTGACTCCTACTTCCCTGTCTCTCTCACTGTCCCACTCTCCGGGTCTCTCTCTCTTTCTCTCTCTCTTTCTGTCTTTGGCCGTGGAAAAACTGATTGGGGAAGAGAAAAGGCAAGAAAAGCTTCCAGTGGAGCCCTCTGGCCCCTTATGAGGTTGTACAGCCGAGGCAGAAATGCAACATTTCCTCTTCCAAACCTTCACTCTGCACCAGTTGCTGGGATTCTCTCTATAGGGGACATTCAGCCTTCAGTGCTGCATGCTCCTTTAATACGTGTTTAGAGGCCCATAAACTAAGAGGCTGCACTTCACAGCTTCTTTGGAGGAGTGCAAAAACACTGTGGGAAAAAAAACTAAATGATAATGGAATTTTTCACAAACTCAAAAAGCAGACACACACTCTTGTTAAAGAACTGTGCTAATTAAAAATGGCTCTATAGGGAACAACAATAAAATCTGCAGTAACAGCTCGTAAAAGTCTCTTTTCTGTTTCATTTGGAGATAAGTTTTTATATATTAGAGTTATGAGTTGAATCAATTGCATTGTTTCACATAGAATTACGTGATGCTAGAAAATAGTGTGTGTGTGTGTGTGTGTGTGTGTGTGTGTGTGTGTGTGGGTGTGGTGGTGGTGGGGGCGCTCAGGTTTATTTTTGGAGAAAACACAAAAGGCACATCTTCCCTGGAGCTTTGCCAGGCACCAAACAAACCTTTGTTTAGGGAAGCAGCCACGAAAAAAAAGACGCACACACACACACACACACACACACACACACAGGCTGTACACCAGCTGCCGTGTGTAACAGAAGTGAATGAAAGGTGCACTGCTAATTGTGAAAATTCACTACTAATCAGGTCAAACTACAGTTTGGCGTGAGGGCATCACCAGAGTTAAGGCCCTCGCTGCCTGGGTCTTAATTCAAGAACTGGGCCTAGCACAATCCACTATTGTAGAGCCAATATTTATTCATCAGGCCGGCAGAAAGATTTCCTAAAAATGCATGCCAAGAATATCCAGAATGCACCACAGGTCTCAGGTCCATCCTGAGAGGTTAGCAGCCTCAGTCTGTGTGTGTGTGTGTGTGTGTGTGTGTGTGTGTGTGTGTGTGTATGTGTGTGTGTGTGTGTGTGTGTGTGTGTCAGAGTTTTTCCCTGAATTGAGACACACCTGTTGCTGCCAACTCAAAAGTACTGCTGTTAAACTAGTGAACTATCTTTAATGATTATTTCAGCTAACGATTGATTAATCTGCCTATGAAACATGAGAAAACCAGCAAATACCTGTATCCTTTTATATTTTCTTTTTTTTTTAAAGTAACTACAACAACTCTTTGACTATCAAAAGAATTGCTGAAACTTTTGAGACTCAGGCTCGGCTATGTTTTAAGTGACGGTTACGTTATCATGCCATCACTCTCAGTTTGCAGGTAGCGAGTGGATGGAAGGGGAAAGCCCGACACAAGGTTTGTTGATGTGAAATCACAGCAACAAAGACTGTAGTCCACTGGACTGACATTAAGATAGTCACTTTATTTGCTCAGATTCTATATAAAAGTAATGCTGTCCTGTGCTTATTGACAGATTAGCATAATCAGCTCAGGACAAATTACAAATAGCTTTAATTTGAGGTTTTAAATATGTAGTGGATATACGGTGCATAGAAAACTCAGCATCCACAGCACAAATTCACAGTTATACAAGATGAAGGGCATTAAACATGAAACATCTTATGTTGTATTTTATGTTTCAATGTGCATTATATGTATAATTTGCATGATTTGCATAATTTCTACTTTATAGAATGAATTGAGAAACTACACTGCAGAGGTCGTCCTGCACAATGAAGCCTGCATCGCCGCAAATGTCCATGTTTAGTAAAAAAGAACCCAAAAAATTGGACAGATGCTGACAAACGCGCACACACGAACACAGAACCGTCTTTCCTGCTGGGTTTAAAGACTTCCCTCTGTCGCAGGAATTCTTTTTATGTTGAACATTAACATGTTTTTGAGATTTGTGCATGAGTGTGTGTGTGTGTGAGTGCATTTTCACACACATTCCAAATGTGACGAGTGATGAGTAATGGCTCCCACATGGCAGGGAGAACACCTGAGACCCCCCCACTCAAACACACACACATATCTCAACACACTTCTCAACCCTCCAATCTACCTCCTGTTCTTCTCTCAATCACATGTCACATCACATCCATGAGAAGCTTTTAAAAGATCAACACCCACTGCACCATCTGACTAATCCTCATGCTAATAAATATCATGAATCTCTTTGCATCTCTCTCTACACCTCTCGTCCAGCTGCAATTCGGTATAAGACAAAATACTTTCAAATTAACACTGGCACGCTGCCTTTAAAACACTCAGGCCTACTTACTACTTACTAATACTTACCACTACTACTATTTCATGCATCAAATGATGGTGGCACTCAAACAACCCACCTGTACCGTGATTCTTTGGCTGCAGGAGTCTCCTCCTTGCAAATCTCCCTCAATTAGTCCAGCAATATACAATTGGAGTTTAATTCATTGGGCTGTTTTGCGTATTTGTACGTCTTATGACTGTTTGGCCTCATGAGCTTAATTGAAATTTGGCAGAGAAGACGCATTTCTGGTCATTCTCCAGTTACATGTTTATACAGTGTTTGTTTGACCTTGTGCACTCACGGCTAAATTGTAATATAAAAAGGAATGCTTTGGGGGGGGGGTTCAGTTTCATTCATCATAAAGTTTATCTTGCAGAGTGGATGTTTCTACACAGAGCAGGCCTAAATTAAGGTTTCATAATCCATTCTACTCCCTTTTTTTCATCTATATCTCTGCCTTTTCCCCTTATGTGCTGCATGTGTGTGTGTGTGCATTGCGTGTTTGTAATCTTTGCAATGTCACGCTATGTTTTTTAACCCTCGGAGCACTTTGGAAAAAGGGAAAGCGGTTTTCCCACTAAGTTTACTGCTGCTGATGAGGGTGAAAAAGAAAGTCCCCTCTAACCATGGAAACCTGGACAAAGCTGTCGTTTCTGACCACAAGAGGGCGCCCCCCCATGAGGCCTGAATGTCAGCATCTGGCCCTAAACTACAATGTAAAGTCTATACAAGTGTGGGTGAACAGAATATGTAAAACCTATTCATACTGGTTCAAGAACACAATTAAACTCATGTAAACTAATAGCAAAAATTCTACCAAGATTAACAATAGCAGGAGAAAATCTAAAATAATAAGTAAATAAAATAAAAAATAAATATGTAACTTTATATTACACAATGTATTATATAGGCAGGCTATACCACTTTAATTCACTTTAACTTGAAGGAGGCATAATTCATGTGTTCATTAAAAATAAACCATATCAGTATAATATTTATCATTCATGGCTATAATTCACACACATAATAAACACACACTCACACACACACACACATTGTTGGCTGACAACGCCCCTTTCAACGTCTGAAAGTTGGAGTCTCTGAGTTATGACCTGAGTAAAATATATGTGTGTATATATTATCAATTATTACATTTCATAATTCCTATAGATATGCATATAAAACCCACAGTAAAAAACAGTATGAAACCAAATAAGCCCATCCTCTTATAATAAAAGGAAAGGGGGCTATAACGTTCCCACAGAGCGGATTATTTTAGGAATGCATATCCCACAGCAGAGAGACGATATTAAACAATAAAAGTTTCATTAAACCGATCATTGTGCACCGTGGACTATGAAGAGTGCAGAAAGTTCAGCGCAGCATTCAGACAATGTGCAAAAGTTAGAATAATAAATAATCGCACCTACCGAGTTTGCAGCAGGATTCTGGACGAAGCAGCAGCTGAGTTCCAGATGTTAAAATAATTAAAAAAAAAAACAAAGCGAGAGGTAGTGTGGGGATAAAGAAGTGATCTGTTGAGAAAGTGGCGCAGGAAACAGCCTCCGAACGTGACAGAGCAGCAGCTGAGATCCTACTGGTGCTTCACCCCCCCAAAAATAAAATTAAAAAAAAAAAAAAGTTAGAAACGCGCGATCCCTGGCGCGGCTGTCGGGAGCGCGCGTGGGGAGGAGTCGAGGCGGAGGTGGGCGTGGCTTAGGGTTTAATATGCTGTGTGCGCGCGTGCGTGCGTGTGTGTGTATCTGTGTGTGTGTCATTAGATCAGTGACTTGGAGGGGTGGGGATTTGTGTGTGTGTGTGGGGGGGGGGTGTAGAAAAAATCATTAAAGGGAGTCAAAGTTTAAAAGTCTGTTTCCTCACAGGGCAGACAGACTGGGGGGGGAGGGGGGGGCAAACAGGAGGGCAGGACGAGGCCAGACGGAGAGGGATACAAAAGGAAATTAAAAAGATAAGAGGGGATGAAGAGTCAGGACGGGGAAGGTGCACGGAAAGAAAAAGAAAGAAGAAAAGGGAGAGAGGAGACGGCTTGGGGAGGGGGGGGGGCAATGGATGAAAGGGAAAAGGAGGGGGCACATTTTGCAGTAGGATCATTATGATAAATACAGTTTTAAAATACATTTATATATTACATAAAAAGTAAATATGTGGAACAATGTAATGCTATTTTCCTCAAACAAGATTAAATTGACCGGAATCAAGAGAAATAACTTTTCGCCTCAATAGGATCAATTCGTTTAAATGGAGGTCGCACATATGCATGAAGGTCTATCAAGAGTCAATTGTTGCTGGGGCTCCGTGTTCTGCTCCACCCATTTGTTCATTTCCAGTGTGGCAGCGTAGTTGTTTGTAATAATTAACACACGAGGGTGTGCAACACCACGCCCGCTCCTGAAGGTGTATCAGCTCTGAGTCGACAAACAACTCTACCGTCAAACATGACAGGATGACACTCAGCTGAAACCTCAACAGCCATCTGAACGTTTGCATTGTGGCCCGGGGAACGTCAGACGGAGACGGTCCGTCAGGGGCGGACACGAGGCCTGTGAGGAGGCCATTGTCAGAGCTTGTCATGCAGCACGTCGCCATTCTTTGCATTTCCCAGGCGGCCGCCACACGGGGCTGCCATGGCCGTTCGGTGGAATGAGTGGGAACAGTCTGGCCTGAACTATAGTGAGGAGTGGATACCTCTCACAGTAACCATGCACAAGCACATACACGGGTGCGTATTCATATTTCCTCAGTTAAGTCCCAGATAATTCAGAGGCTTCAAAAAAAGCAATTAGTCTGATCCTACTAGAGCCCTCCACGCATACATGTTCCTGCTGTAAAAACTCCCATGATTCTTTTTTTTTTTTTTTTTCCCAAAAGCCTCAGGACATCCCACTGCTGTTGCTATGTAACAGCATGTTGCCGTGGACAAAAATTCCCGTTAGACAACAACTGGCTCGCAGAATGTTTGCGCACGTTCATGTTCGTAAATTTGTGGTGTGCGCGCACACGCACACACACACACACACACGTTCACAAGAATCATCGTGTAAGACAGGCATGCTCTGTAGAACACACACACACACACACACACACACACAGTGTGTTGTGCAGGCATGGGAGGAATGGGTGGAATCTGTATATTTAGCCGGTGATGCCACTTTAACACTTAATGGGATGGATTCTCGCTCTCATTCTCAGACACTGACAGCACACACACACACACACACACACACACTTTTTCCTCTCTCCAGTCTACATGGTCATTTTTATGGTCTGTTGCAGAATGGC
This sequence comes from Eupleurogrammus muticus, assembly GCA_036785175.1. NCBI lineage: Eukaryota > Metazoa > Chordata > Actinopteri > Scombriformes > Trichiuridae > Eupleurogrammus > Eupleurogrammus muticus. The sequence continues at coordinate 6,119,444 of JAYKQN010000011.1, forward strand.
ATCATAAAAAATAAATATTCCTGCAGCACGATTATTTTTGTATTGTAGAAAATAAATATGCCTTCTCTATGTATATTTATGATTAAGAATGACTGTTTCTGGACATTTTGTGTTGGAAGGATGTGATAAAATATAATTATTTAGGTTCTACACATCTTGAAACATCAGCTGTGTGAACTTTTGTTGCATGAGCAGTTTCAGGTAAAACCAACCAGTCAAGTAACAAAAGGAAATAATCCACCAATTCACAATAAACCAATCAGTTTTAATGCTAAAACACTATTCCTTAGAACCACATAACTTGAAAATGCATTAAACAAACTCGTATTGCTGATGATAAAACAAGAGACAACAGATCTGTTTTGTGTTTTTTATCATCCTTATAATAGTTTAGTTATATTTGGTATTCCAGGCCTACTCAGCACATTCTGATGCAATCTGGATTTAAAGTACTGTCCCACCCACCGTAGAAACCAGAAAACCAGTCGAATCACCTGTTACCTGTCAAGCACAGTTATGTCAACAGTTTGAAATCCTTTGTGGTCTGACTCTAATTTCCAGAGGGGCTGGGACCCCCCCTGGGACCCCCCCCCCCCACACACACACACCCAAAACCCTAAATGGCCCATTTTACCTGACATCTCCTATTTATTTTTTTCCATCACTTCTGGGTCACCCTGCTTCACGCTTATTGTTCGTTTCAACATCACGTCACTGCACATAACAACACACACACACACGCACGCACACACACACACACCCGTAGCCAGCGCCTGTTGAAACAACAAAGCGGCCTCTTCATCCTTGAGTCCTGAGGCACCAGAACCCACTACCACAGCCCTCACCCAGAAACACTTTATGAAGTCAGGAACAGGTTCGACCTCTCTGATGGGTATCAGTAAAAACACACTGCAAAAATTAGACACAAGCAAAAAGAAAAAAACATCAGTGCAGTCCTGCATTACCTGTTATTGTTATAGATTTATAGGTGACAACAACGAGCTGCAGCCATCAACCCTCTATTAAAACACATCTCTGCTGCCTGATGATATAATGAGATCCAGTGGGTCGATCACATGAAGCACATCTTTAAAAAGTAAAATTAGTCTTTCACGCTGACGGATGCACCTGCATTATTATAAAGTCTCAGCATGTGGAGCAGAAACGTGGATTATCACACTGAATCAGACCTGACATGCTCGGTATTCACATTTTGTTGGAAACATGTGCAATTCGCGGCGTTTACTGTGGGCACATGTTTCACGTCTTTGGACTGGGGAACTCTCCGAAAGTTTCTGAGAAAAGCGGGCGATGTCCGTCTTTGCAGCTTTGTAGCGGCTGTAATTGGAGCCTTCTGCTGCTTGTCTGCAGCGTCTCTGCTTCTTTCATCTACAGTCGTGCCTCCTGTGCAACCATTAAAGCCAGTTCCACCACCTGGAAACACGCCAGACACACAGCTAGACAGGAAGCACACACACACACACACACACCTTCCCTGTTCCTGTTCTCACAGCATGCATGTGTGTGTGTGTGTGTGTGTGCCACCCTGTCGAGGCCTGCTACTGTAGGCAATCAGCAGCTGGATTGAACAGAACAGGGGGGAAAAAACAAAAATACCAGATAGAAGATTTTAGCGGAAAAGGACCAAAATATGCAGAAAACTAAGCACGCGAAGACGAGAAACAAATCATCAACCACTCAGAAAAGACGCGATTGTGGAACAATGCTGGCGGTCAAACTGTTTTCTATCTCACCTTCCCTCCCTTCCTCTGCCCCTGGTAGAGGGAAGGAGAGGCCCGGCCAAAATGTTAATTAAGACGTTTCATGAAAGCTTTTTAGTTCACGCTGAAACGTGAGGCAGTAAAAGCCAAGTTTTCACACAGACATACAGAATAATATATTTTTTATGGGTCGGACGGGTGCAAAATATCAGAGTTTTACGGAGGGACGTAAATGCCCAGGATTCCTCTTGTTTGTGAAAGGTTTGCCACATGCAGCCATGATGCAGGACGGTTTTCAAATCCACTTTATTTTGTCAAAGCCACCACCAAAAGTTGAGCAGAGAAGCTCCTCAAACTTTATTTACCTAAATAACTCATTTGAACACATCCGTGTTTGCATCGACAGCCCTGAGGCGAGGCAAGGAGCAAACTCAGGCTGGTTGCATTCAAGCAGCTCCTGTTCACGCCTTCTCCTCCTGTTTCTCTGCCTCCAATCCCTGGCTCTGGGTATATATATAAAGTGGTTGAAGATAAAATGTCACAGGCTACTTTCCATTGCATTTGCATACCCAGATTTTCATTCATTTGTTTAAGCAGCCGGGCGGCAACGGCCGGACAGAGGAAAAGCCCAAATAGAAATAGAAGCACGCTGGAATGAGAGAGGAAATTGGGGGGAAAAAAATGAAGGAGAAGTGAGCGACGGTGAGATTTAGGTCAGGATATGCTCATCTGGGTTAGTCTCTCACAAAGACATTACACACACATAAATAAATAGGGCAGAGCCACTCGAGAAAAACGACAATGTCAACAAGGAAATGACCACCGGGGCAAGTGGTGCGCTGATAAGACGGCGGCCATCATGTCGTCTACACACAAACCCCGGGTTACGTCTTCTCTCATGTAGAAAGACACATGCTCGAATAAAAAAAAAACACATAAGAATGCTAACTGTGTCCGTGAGTGGTTTAAAATTCTCTTTTTTAGTTTAGTATATTGTGTATTAAATGTATGTGTATGGCTGTTCTTATGTACCACTGTGTATATGCTGCATTGTAAAACAGATGTCTTATCTCCATGGGACTCACCAGGCTAAATAAAGGATGAATAAAAAATGTAATACATTATATCCAATTTGACTGCCTTTAAACACAGAATAGGTAGCTGGATACATCTGCCAAACTGTCTTCTTCTTAAAAAGTTTAAGGGATGGAAAAAAAAGAAACAAATAAATTATAAATCCCCGTGAAGTGTTTGCGTGCACAGACGCGGTGGAACACTTGTTTCTCGTCGGAAGTCGGAGCTCTTCTCACGTACAGCAGATAAGGCTGTTTTTTTTTTGTTTTTTTTCCCCGCTTGTATTGCAGGAAACGCTGTGTTTAGCTTCACTTGTGTCTTGGAAGTGAGAACGTTCACTGCGAGCGTCGGGGCGCGCGCTCTCGCTTCTATCTGCGTGGCCAGAAATAGGCCGAGAGCGCGGATAACCTTCCTTCCTTTACACAGGGACCCACGACACGCACGCAGCTTCCCTTCCTTGAAACAAAGATATTATTTATCGTCATCGCAACTTCCCTCCTCCACCCTCCCCGATGCATACTCACACACACACACACACACACACACACACACACACCAGAAAAAGGACCATCAGGGTTGTTCTGTTTATGGGAGCGTGCATGGACCCCGCCGGCCGTGACCTCACGCATGACCTCTCCTCTCTGATGACCCCTGACCCCTTAAGACACATGCACGCAGGCTCTAATGCTTCCAAACAACGTGACGGCGGCTGTTCGAGGTGTGAAGGCTTGAGGGGGGTCAAAGGTCAAGGAAGGCTGCAGCTATCCCCATACCGTGCAGGACGGAGGTTTTAATCCGTCCAGAGGTAAAAAAGTTACTGTTTGACGGGCGGATGAGTCAGAGACGCGGGGGGAAGGAGGCACGAGGACAAGAATTTATATCTCAGATTCTTTTGGACCGCAGCCTGACCAGAGGGACTGTGAGAATCTGAAATTGGTTTTCTGCTTTTTTTCCCCTTTCAACTCGACAGGGTTTTAAGCCCTTTTATCCAGAAGGGAAGCGGTGGTTTTCTGGCGTAAACTGCGGTCGTGCCAATCGCAGTGTGAGGTTTGAATTTCACGCCATGGGGCAGAATGACTTGAATGAATTTGTGAATTATCATGAGCTTGAGTGAGTGTGTGTACGTGCGCGCACATATGTGTGTGTGTGTGTGTGAGTCTACACATGCTGCCAACTGTATTGGAAAACAAAAACCTTCTTTTTTTTACTTTTTTTTTCAAACAATAATTAAATCTGTAATATGTGGCAGCAGAAAGAAAACACGACACGTATGCAGCAATGATTTTGCATAACCCTCGTTTAGTGTCTGTGGGCGTGCATTTACACTTTGCATTTACATTTGGCATGTAGGCAATAGAACGTCAACAGAACATCAAATATAAAAAATTCCAATTTCTGTGCCTCTGTCTGTGGACACAGACACGGAGCGTGGGCCAGTCAAGGTGCAGTCAAAGCAGTTGAAGCCGTATCCGAGGGGATGAGCCGACACGACTGAAGCAGCTGAGAATTTTATACGATCGAGACCGAGGGAGGAAAAGAGCAGGAGGAATGTTGGATGGGGTTAGGAGGAAGAAGGCGAATGTCAGATACACAGGAATGATAGAAGAACCCAAGCCCAAAACAATAAAAGGTTCATTCTGCTACTGTACCTTGAGGCCCTCTCATTAATCTCAATGAGACACACAGGTTGGTGCTGCAACTGCACATTCAAGACCTCGTACACACCCCGTCCAATGTTTAGTTTTGCAAAAACACACATTTGTTTTGCATGTCGAAGAAACCTGAATGACATTTGGAAGGTGGAGCACAAAGATGATGAGGATTCCTAATGTTTGAATTAGGAAAGAAAGTGGAAAACCCTGACTCCCCTGTTTCAAATATCTTTATATAGTCAAATAAAATCTCCAAACATTTGGTTTCCTACTGTGTTTCTTTTTTTTTTCATATGAAGCACGTTGCATGCAGCACACCCATCTTTTTTCCATAAACGATATACTTCCTCTTTCCTCTTTGGTTGTGTGACATCTCTCCCCTGCTGCACGCTCTCCCTTTCGGAAAACACACACACACACACACACACACACACACACACAAAACCCCCTCTGTTAATCCTTATAGAAAAAGTATGAGTGTAATGATAAGGCTGGAGCGTGCTTGTGTGTGTATGTGTGTCTGTGTCTGTGAGAGAGAGAGAGAGAGAGAGAGAGAGAGAGAGATAATGTGTGTGTGTGTGTGTGTGTGTGTGTGTGCGTGGCATTGTTCCCAGAGTGATGACTGCTTGTGCAGCCAAGGCTTAACTTTTGTGCTGAGTAACCCTGACCAAAATCTGACCTGAGTCCATCAGTGTGTGTGTGTGTATGTGTGTGTGTGTGTGCGTGCTTGTCGGCCACTTGCTGAATGGACAGAATGTGTGTGACTTCATGATGGGCTATCTAGTCAAATGCATTTGTGTGCGCGTATGAGATTGGACGGATGACGCCACTGCATGCACACACTCAGAATCTCAATTGCACTTCACATGAATACACATGTTTTATTAAGGATATCAATGTCACCGATGACAATGTGTGGTTGGATTGCCATGAAACCGTGTCACACACTTTGACGTTCCCCTCAGGGTAAATTGTAATAAACCGTGGTGATCCCTTAACTTGTCATCCAACCCCATAGTTGAATGATCGGGTGAAAAGCGCAGATGACTTTACGCGTCTTGTGAGATCGTGTCATGTGTCTCTGCGCCAGAAATGCAACGAGTGTATTTCTCGAAATGCTTGCTGGAAGGTGTGTACATATGTATGTTTTAAAACACGCAGCCTTCCTTCCGCCATTAATTTGAGTGTCTCTACGTGACATGGTGACAATAGAAGTTCACAGATAGATTAAAAAAATGGCCAAAAGTTGATATTATAGTTTATGTTCTCCTTGCTTCAACATTTCTGTCTCGGTCTTTTTAGCGCCACCATTAAACAATATGGAGAGTCAGGGGAGAAATAGCGGAGGGGAAATAGGAAGGATACAGCTCAGCCTTTCATGTAGGCCCGAAGGATGGATTACACATCTAATGACACCCCTGCCTCGCTCCATCTCCGTCTCGCTCCACGCCGTGTTTATGTCTCATGTATGTCTGCCTCTGTCCCAAACTCTCTACTGATGTCTGATATTTTTTATTTCCTCACACAAATGCATCACACGGCCCAATCAGAGGCTTTTAGCTGTTTCTCTTCTGCACCCTCTCCTCCTCAAAGTCCATTAACAACAGCCTTATCTGTAACAACAAACACACGTTGTGTGAAAGTTTAATGTATTATCTTCATCCTTAAAGTCATTTATGATCTTTGAAATAAACCGGGTGGCGAGCACTGACATGGGCCTGTTTGTGATACTAAGAGTTTAACAGTTTTGTGATTGATTTGCCAGCACAAGTAAAATATCATATTACACACTATTAACAGGTTGAATAGGCAGGGGAGGGGAACACACACACACACACACACACACACACACACAGATACACGAAGGCTTGCAGACAATCACTGACACACACACACACACACATACACACATACAGAGACAGTCAAAAATTGATTTAGATACACAAACGTGTGAACACATGTAAAACAAAAACTTACACACCAATCACATGCACACACACACACACACACACACACACACACACACACACACACACACACACATACACACACACACACACACACACACACACGACCCATCTCTCTGTTCTCTGATCTGGTTTGTCGACCGCCATCTTTTCCCATGATGCCACTGAGCTAATAAAACAGCCTGGGCTCCATGTTTAAATAAACCATGGCCTACAGACGCCCACATAGCAATGCATGCATCACACGTTAAAGGGCATGAAAGTTGCAGAAAGATAAGAGCAGCAATTTAAAAAAAAAGTTGTGTAGAGCATCTTTAAAAATCAAAGCATCAATGCCAAATTAAGCGTCACTTCGGTGAATTTAACAGATTATTTTGCTTAGGAATTCTGAGGTCTCCCTGAATCGCCAAAATTCCAACTCTATTACGTGTAATGTATACAAATGTTCTTAGGTTAATATGATTAGTGTGTGTGTGTGTGTGTGTGTGTGTGTGTGTACACTATGACTGTAATCGTTCCAGCCATAACTGAATCCATAGCACCCCCTAGTGGACATAGTTAGGCATTTCAAACTCAAATACTCATCCTGGTTTAAGGATAAAAAATGCTGCTAATTCAGGTCGATAATGGTTGTGGTCTTTAATTTATATTCTCTGCCTTTGTGAATGACAATCAAGCCCTTCTTAGACCTTTTACATGGCAGCCGTATTGACCTGAAATAGTAGGTGAACCCAAGGTTCTGTTAACCTACTACTTCATGTCAATATGGCGGCCATGAAAAAGGCATATTGCTCTGTGGTGTATTGTCTATTCCTGACTTGTGGGACGTGATGTTACTTGGCCTTTGGTCAAATATTAAACCCGGGTCAGGGGTCAAAAGCCATATTCTGTACTGATCTAGCTCAGTTGGAGGTAACTATTCAGGAGGACTCAGGATGTCCTGTGGGTTAATAAAACATAAATAAGAGGTTCTGGTGTGGCTGGACAGGGAGAGATCTGCAGTTTGCCCAAAGAGATGCTCTCATGATGCGTGTTTGCTCAGTAATTATCAGATTTTTGTTACACTTTTCAACGTTAAAACAATTTAGGCACAAGACATTAACTTTGTCTGAAACCTATTATCGTATTTGTTGAATTTAGTTTATTTGTGAAAATGCTAAAAAGGAGATTTCACTGTTTTTGTTCAATAGGAATAGGAATAGAGTTCCAGATCAAAAACCCCTAGCATTATATATCTCAAAACTAGATTATCAAACAGACCCAGAAGATTGGTATTGAAACCCTTTTTTTTAATTTGTGAGAATGCAATAAAATCACATTTTTATCTAAAGTGGTCTACAGTCCAAAAAAGTCTAAAAGTAACAAAAAATACACAAAAAAAACAATAAAATGGACCTTTATTGCATTTTCACACGTCAGGAATTGTCACTTTATGAATCTAGTCCAGATTTGAGAAATCTAAGGCCAGCGTTTTTATCAATTGAATCTCCCCTTGAGTTTTTTCCCACATACAATATTAGGTTTTAGACAAAGTTAATGTCTTAACTAAAATGTCTAAAATGACTGGTCATTTCTTTTGTGAATAGTTAACACGTTTAACCCGTTTTCAGTTTGTCTATGTGCGTGTGTTTGTTTTTTCCTTTCGTAAAAATGTTTGACTCTTATCACTAAAGAAAGCCAACAAATAGCCCACTTTTGTTGCACTTATTAACCCACCTGAAAAGCAATCGTCATGAACTCGCGCGCGACCGGAACCTTGGACGGGGACGAATTTAGCGGGAGGACACGCGTACACAAACATGGCGGATGTGTCAGACGTACCCGATAATGCTCCACAACGTGAGTTTTTAAGCTTCATTTCGGTCACAAAAAATCCCCAATGTCATATATAACGAAGTTGTTCGAGATTTGTGTTTTTTATAATAGTGGAAGTGGCGTTTTTTTTGTTAATTAAACGACTATTTGTCTCTTTTATGTCTCACGTTACTGATTCTGTTGGCAAATAATGATAAACTTGTATTTTATTGTTAGTTTTCAAGGTTTTAATAAAGCAGCAGGTTATCAGGGGATTTGACAGCCGTGAAACCTGTTGGTCAAAAATCACATTTTATTTTATTGACATTTCATTAACATTGTTTACGGATTTTTTGTACGAGCAAAACTTTACTTGACAGTTGCTGAATGTGTTTGAGTCATGAGTTCAGAATTTTTGCTGAGTCACGATGACGCAGTTTCACACACACACACACACACACACACACACACACTCTCTCTTTTTGTGACCTTTGTCAACCTTTAAAATCATCTCATCTGCAGCTGTGTGAAATATTCAGACTTCACAACACGTGAAATATTCTTCATGTTACATTTAATGACCCGTTCACTGACAAATCCTCTGGCAGATTTGGAAACGCTGGCGTCGAGACTGTAGAAAATAAAGCCAGATTGGTGGGTTTGTCAGAATCAAGCTGCACAGAAATGTCTTTGTTTTAATGGCAGTGGGGTTAAAGCCTGAGCCCAGAAAGTGCATTGAGTTCTGATCTGTGTACGACACTATGATAAAGCCAATAATTTATCTGAATATCCTGAAACTGGTTCACAGACACAGTTGACACTGGGTCTGAGCCATCTATCAATTTAGATCAAAAACAGCTATTTCAGGCAACATAATCTTGAGATTATCAATTTTTTTTTGGCTGAGACGGATGCACTTTTAGTTAATACATAGGGCTGCATTTTAACTCTATTCTTGACTTAATTTTAACTCTTGCATTAGAGTTATGGCATTTATTGTTTTGATGCTAAATGTTATGTCTGCACATGCAAAAAATTTGCACACACTTGCTGCTTGTATATTTATATTTATATATATATTGCTATTGCACTAGTCATTACATTACAACAACTACCTCATAATGCACATAACTGGGACAATCAGTACTGTCTTGTTTTGTCTGTTTTATCTTGTTGAACTTGTCCTTCCACTCCCTACTACTTATGTCTTGTCTTGGGGTACTCATGTCTTGTCCTGTCATACATGTTTGTTTGTTTCTAGTTTTAGTTTAGCACTTTTCCGTTGTTGTTGTACCGTAGTTGATGTTGTTGTACATGTAAACACATAGGATAGTGAGAAACGAAATTTCGATTCCTTTGTATGTCAAGTACATGTGAAGAAATTGACAATAAAATTGACTTTGACGTTGACTTTGACTTTATTGTGCGCTAAGACTTCATTTGAAGAAAATCGTGAATGAAACCGAAATAGTGCAATGTCTGTTAGGAAAAAAAATGGCTCAGCAATGGCTTGTTTAATGCTTTCAGACTGCCCCGGTACAAAGAGCGACGATGCCGGGAAGGCCTCGTCGTGCCAGGGATGTCCTAACCAGAAGGTCTGCGCTTCTGGAGCCACCAAAGCCCCAGATCCCGGTAAGTCTGTTATCACATCATGAAATGTAATTCTGACATGAGGCTTTTTATTACGCTCTGTCCTTCGTATCCTCCTCAGCCATTGCAGAGATAGGACTGAAGATGGCATCAGTCAAACACAAGATCCTGGTGTTGTCAGGAAAAGGAGGAGTCGGGAAAAGTACATTCAGCGCCCATCTGGCCCACGCTCTGGCAAACGACGGCACGAAGGAGGTAACATCATGCAGACCTTCAGAGTCACTGGCCAGTTATTTCTGAATCTCAGACATGAGTATTACAGGCTATCAAACAATGTCTTTAAAGTCAGAATTACATGTGTTACTGCAGGAATAATCTGTTTTCATCATCAAAAAGGGGAAGAGGTGTTGCAATTAATCTGTTCCTGTTTCTATTTAAAAAAAAAACTTTCCCTGGAAATCACCCAAAGGCCACTAGAGGTCATCCTGTCTGTGATGTAAATTAAACATGGTGCGTTGCAGTCACTTGAGGGTCACTGGAAAAATCACTGGGAAAAAAAGTGAAAATGACATTGTTTTTTGATTTTTAATGTAGAATATTTGTTTGATCATGGATGCTATAGTGAGTAATTCAGGGGAAAATGTTCCACTAAATGATTTTATCCATCCATCCATCCATCCATTGTCTATCCCGCTTATTCCCTTTCGGGGTCGCAGGGGTCTGCTGGAGCCTATCCCAGCGCGTTAAGGCGAGAGGCAGGGATACACCCCAGATGGTCGCCAGCCAATCGTGGGGCACACACACCATTCACACACCATTCACTCACACACTCACACCTATGGGCAATTTAGAGTTTACCAATTAACCTGAGCATGTTTTTTGTATTGTGGGAGGAAACCGGAGTACCCGGTGAAAACCCACGCAGACACGGGGAGAACATGCAAACTCCACACAGAAAGGCCCCAGACCCAGGCCCAAGGCGGTCTTGAACCTGCGACCTTCTTGCTGTGAGGCAACAGTGCTACCCACCGCACCACCGTGTCGCCCCTAAATGATTTTATATTTGATACAAATGTATTTGGGATCAAATATGAAACTATGCTATAAAAATTGTCTATGCTGTTCCAATTCCGTTTCTAAGTTCTTTTTTTCTTTTTTTTTAAGGTTGCCCTGCTGGATGTAGATATCTGTGGTCCGTCCATTCCTAGGATCATGGGCTTGGAAGGAGAACAAGTAGGAATGTTGAGAAACGCTACCAGAAATACACAAGACATGCTTTAATACTTTAATCATTCAATAGTTTCAGCAGAAACCAGAGTAGATTAGTAACGTGGTTTCTTGTGTCCAGGTTCACCAGAGCGGCTCTGGCTGGTCTCCTGTGGTGAGTTCTTTTTTTTTTATTGAAGAAAACTTATATTTACCTATCTGTGAGCGTCTGTGGCTCCTGTATCTCTCTGACTGTTTGCCAGATCAACCTCAGCTTTTGGATATAGCTTGTGCTTGGCACGATTTTGTGCATCCTTGTTTTGCGTTAAAATCCAATCAAGTATCACAGTGATATCCTGCAACAGCACTTTGGTTGCAGAGTAACCTCCTCATGTTGCTTCCCAGCACTTTCTTTACAATTTTAAAGCTTTGTTGTCCTGTTTCTTACTACACTGATCCTGCTGCTGATGTAACCAAAGAAGAGAACCATACTTTACAAACTAGCTGCAGCTTCTTACCCCACGACGCATTTGCAGACCCTCAGGAAATCCCAGCACTATCACCTAACAGATTAGATTAGATTAGATTAGATAGCTCCTTTATTGTCCCACAGTGGGGAAATTTACAGTGCTACAGCAGCAGTTAGAAAAGCAGTTAGTTGAAAAGCAGTTAGAAAAGTTACAAAAATGTTTTTGTTTTTTTTTAAATTTAAAAGGAAAAAAAGAAAATTAAAAAATAAATTAAAAAACAATATACAGATATATACAGATATATACAGGTGTATATAAATATGAATTATAAATGTATTGCACTTGTCCATTTTTCTGTTGGGGGGGGGGGGTTACTGAGAGCTGTACTTGTTGTACAGTCTGACAGCTGTAGGAAGGAAGGACTTCCGATATCGCTCCCTCAGACACTTTGGATGGATAAGTCTGTTGCTGAGGGAGCTCGTCAGCCCAGACAGTGTGTCCTGCATGGGGTGGAGGTGGTTTTCCATCATTGATGATATCTTCCTTATCATCCTTTCCTCTCCCACCACCTCCACTGGGTCAAGGGAGCACCCCAGGACAGAGCTGGCCTTCCTGATAATCTTGTTCAGTCTCTTCCTGTCTGCAGCTGTTATGCTGCCTCCCCAGCAGACCACCCCATAATGTATGACTGATGCCACAACTGAGTCATAGAATGTCTTAAGGAGTGTCCCCTGCACTCCAAAAGACCTCAACCGCCTGAGCAGGTAGAGCCTGCTCTGGCCCCTCTTGTATAGCGCAGTTGTATTATCAGTCCAGTCCAATTTTTTGTTCAGATGAACACCCAGGTACTTGTAAGATGTCACCATCTCAATGTCCATTCCCTGGATGTTCACTGGTGCCGGGGGATTGCATACCCGCCTACGGAAGTCCACCACCAGTTCCTTGGTTTTCCCCGTGTTGATCTGGAGATGGTTCCGCTGGCACCAGTTGACAAAATCCTGCGTAAGTTCTCTGTATTCCCTGTCGTCATCATCCTCAATGAGGCCAACGATGGCAGAGTCATCAGAGAACTTCTGCAGGTGGCAGGTTGGTGACTTGTAGGTGAAGTCTGCAGTGTAGAGGGTGAAGAGGAACGGAGCCAGGACCGTTCCCTGTGGGGCCCCCGTACTGCAGACGACTGTGTTGGATACACAGTCCCGTGTCCTCACATACTGTGGACGGTTGGTGAGGTAGTCCAGAACCCAGGACGTGAGGTGACGGTCCACCCCAGTGTTCTCCAGCTTGTTCCCCAGGAGTGCTGGTTGAATCGTGTTGAAGGCACTGGAGAAATCAAGGAACATGATTCTCACAGTGCCTCCAGGCTTCTCCAGGTGGGAGAGAGCACGGTGGAGGAGAAAGATGATGGCATCGTCCACCCCGATGTCAGGCTGGTAAGCAAACTGGAGGGGATCCATCAGTGGGCTCACCAGGGGGCGGAGATGGTCGAGGACCAGGCGCTCCAGTGTCTTCATCAGGTGGGACGTTAGTGCCACCGGCCTGTAGTCACTGAGGTCCTTGGGGTGTGGCATTTTGGGGATGGGTACCACGCAGGATGTTTTCCACAGTTGTGGCACCTTCCCCAGCTTCAGGCTCAAGTTGTAGATATGCCCTACAATCCTGCTCAGCTCGTCTGCACAGGATTTCAGGAGCCTGGAACTGATGCCATCTGGACCTGCAGCCTTCCTCGTCTTCATCCTCCTGAGCTTGTTCCTCACCTGTAGTGCTGTGAGGGACAGGCTGGAGAGGGGGGGCTGTGTGCCCGAGTGTGTTGGGGAGGGGGTTGGGTTGATGGTGTGGAGTGTCGTTGGTAAGTGTGAACTCAGCCAGGGCTGAGAGGCGGAGGTGGAAGCGGGGGGGAGGGGAGGGCATTGTCCAGGAGGTAAAGCCAGGGGGGGCTGCAGCAGGGCAGGCTGGGCCGGGGGAGGGGCAGATGACTGGTCAAACCTATTGAAAAATAGGTTTAGGTCATTCGCCCACTGTTGGTCCCCTGCCGTCTGGGAGTTTGGTTCTTTGTAGCCTGAGATGGTTTTCAGGCCTCTCCAGACTCCACTGACGTTACTCCTCTGCAGCTGATCCTCCATCTTCCTCCTGTAAATGTTCTTCCCCTCTCTAATCTTCCGCCTTAGCTCTCTCTGCGCAGTCTTCAGCTCGTCCTTGTTACCTGACCTAAAGGCCCTCCTCTTCTCCTTTAGGAGAGCCTTTATGTCGGCATTAATCCATGGTTTATTGTTGGAAAAACACCGTACGGTCTTGGTGGGTACAGTGTTTTCCACACAGAAATTGATATAGTCCGTTATGCAGTCTGTGAGGCTGTCAATATCCTCCCCATGGGGATCACACAGTTCCTCCCACACGGTCGTGTCGAAACAGTCCTTCAGAGCCTTTTCAGTATCCTCAGACCATCTCTTCACTGTGCGGGAGACAGCTGGTTGCCTGTGTACCAGTGGGTTGTACACAGGCAGGAGATGCACCAGGTTGTGGTCAGATCTTCCCAGGGGGGGGAGGGGTGATGAGGTGTATGCCTCCTTGGTGTTGGCATAACATAAGTCTAGTGTTTTATTGTCTCTGGTGCAACACGTGACGTACTGGGAGAAAGTGGGCAGAGCGGATGATGGAGAAGCATGGTTGAAGTCTCCAGAGATGAGGAGGAGGGCCTGGGGGTGCTGTGTTTGCAGCCTGCTGGTGACAGTGTGTAGGACATCACGAGCTTCGTCTGCGTTAGCAGAGGGGGGAACATACGCAGCTATCGCTATAACTTGCGAAAATTCCCTCGGCAGATAATACGGCCTCATGCTAACAGCTAACAGTTCAATGTCCTTACTACAGAGCCGCTCCTTGACAGTGATGTGCCCGGGGGTACACCATTTGTCGTTAACATACACAGCCAGTCCTCCTCCCTTCTTCTTACCGCTGTCCTTTCCTCTGTCCGCGCGCACCAGATTAAATCCGTCCAGTGTAGCCGCCGTGTCCGGAGTCAGCGTGTTCAGCCATGTCTCCGTAAACACCATGATGCTGCTCTCCCGGTATTCCCTCTGGTGCCGGGTTAGCGCTGCTAGCTCATCCATCTTATTGGGGAGAGATCGTACATTCCCCATAATAATGGACGGGAGGACGGGTCGGTATCTCCTCCTCCTGGCACGGCGCTCCGTCCCCGCACGGCGTCCCCGTCTCCTTCTCCTTATCTCACGGGGGACGTCGGGTCTTTCCTCGGGCAACACTACGGAGCTACGGAGCGCCAACAGCTGATCCCTACTGTAAACAATAGAGCCATGGCTGCTCACGGGGTCCCCGGACACGAAAAGTGTAAAAAACAGCAGAACGGCCACAACAAACACGGAGAAAGTGAATTCCATAGTGAAAAAAAATTATCCTTATGTCGTTGGCTCGGGAAAAAAGTAAGAAAAAATTAAGTTAAAAGGTATGAAAAAGAAAAGAAAAACTCAGGTGAGCGAGAGCTGCTGTAACAGGCTGCCACTCGCGCGGCGCCAGGTAAGAATTAGCACAGAACAGACAACAGCACAGAATCTAAGCCTATACTCCTTTATATACAATAAATTATTTAACAGTAACATGTCCAGGTTGTTACTTTATGCAGAGATTTATCATGAGATGTTCTCAAGCTTCCACTTTTCTATAAGAAAACATACTTCATACGGGCACTGCCCTGGTGTTGCAAAATTAAAATGTGTGTCTATGTTCTAGTATGTTGAAGAGAACCTCGCTGTCATGTCGATTGGCTTCCTGCTCAGCAGCCCTGATGATGCTGTGATCTGGAGGGGACCCAAGAAGAATGGTGTGTGTGTGTGTGTGCGTACATGTATCTGTGTGTGTTTGTGTGTGCAGTAAATAAATATAATGTTGATGGTCCATCAGGAATGATCAAGCAGTTTTTGAGGGACGTGGACTGGGGGGAGCTGGACTACCTCATCGTGGACACGCCCCCCGGCACTTCTGACGAGCACCTGTCAATTGTCCAGTACCTAAGCTCCACCCACGTCGATGGAGCGGTCCTCGTCACGACACCACAGGTGAACACACACACACACAGAAACATATCAACATACTGACATTATTAACATTATCACCACCTTGTCTCTACATACTTTAGCTGCCCTAACTTTAAATGGAAATTTCACCTTATTGGAAATCGGAAGTCTGTCTTCTTTCACTTCAGTGGCGTTCACCGACATTTCCCCAAATGCATTTCCACGAGCACTTCAGGGCACTCCAGGGTGTGGTTATCGTTTTCAATCAATGCATTTTCATGTCACTTTAGTGACTCATAACAGCGATGAAAGTGACAGAAACAGCGACAGACTGATATTAACGGATTACTGCACCTGCAGCTTTTACTCAAAATGCAACACTGTGACTGTTTAGCAGCTACTCTACAAGGGGGGAACACGTTCTATCGTAGCATCACGAAATGCAGTTGTGTCTTAAGCGAGATGAGGGGCTTTCTTAACTGGAAAACCCTGTGTCTCCCCCTTCATGTGTTTAAATAAAAATACATGCTAAGAGGGAAAATTGTGAGTTTTGGTTGATCAAGGATGCAATGATCAACCAATAAATAAATTCACCACAGTTTGATAATTTATTCCTATTTTGGATTCAGTTTTGTACTATGTCCAAATACTCAGATTCCTGCTTCACGAATGTGAATATTTCTTTGTGGTTGTGTCCTCTATGGTAAGAAACTAAATCTGTCTGTCAAGTCAATTTTATTTGTATAGCCCCAAAAAAAAAAAATCACAAATCACAATTTCACCCCAGTGGGGGTGTTGTAAATTTAAATGAATCTACTCTACTAACCAACAGATGATGCTATTTTATCATAAACCCGTATAAAGCGTGCTGTCAAGCTTTAACTATCACACCCGGTTTGACGTGTGAACCTTTGCTTTGTTCGTAAGGACGCACCACTGTCAAGAGTTACTGTGAGTGGATTTGTGCGTTGCTACCATGGCGACGAAACAAAATGCAATAAACAAAATTATGTTGTCATTGATTACACATGGATAAACCATCTTGGAGAACATATTAAATTAGTTTCCATTGTAACCCATTAACAGATCTAGTGACTGCATGTTAGAATAGCGGGTAGAGTTGTTTTTACTGTACAGCCCAGTAAAGTAAAAAAAGAAAAAAACCTCACTCAAGCAAGCAAACATTTCCTGATGTTTACTGTAGACCTGAATGTGTGAGATCAGACGGTGATAGGTTCACTTCCTCATTCCATCAGCTCTCACTAAACTGAAAGACTCGCCACACTAGAGTTGGGAATTACCCAAGATGAAAAAGGCAGACACTGTAACACAACAGTAGAGTTGTTGTACACAACTTTATTATTTATGAGTTATCCACACATTGACATGTGGGGGACACTCAGTTTATTGAGGATAAATGCTCAATGCTTAATTCAAACATTAATATCAATTTGCTCTTTTTCCTGATGTCTCCATTTCCTCTCTCATCTCCTGAGGCGTCCTCTGCCTCTGCCTGGCTTTTTCCCCTTTTCTCTTTCCATCGGTTTCTCTGTCTCTAGGAGGTGTCATTGCAGGACGTGCGAAAGGAGATCCGGTTCTGTCAGAAGGTCAAGATGCCAATCATCGGAGTGGTGGAGAACATGAGTGGCTACGTCTGCCGCAAATGCCAGGTTACTGGAGGACCTCAGACTCCCTGAGTCTAACTCTTTTTTTTTTTTTTTTTTTTTGTGATCTGATTCACAACCAACCAGGCACCCACAAATCATAGAGGCCTACAGCTTTCTGCCAATACCTGTAGTGTTTAAACCAGTGGCAGTTCAGTATGACTAACCAGGTTAATCCAGGTTTTTCTAGTAGGTGCACACTCAGCATTGGTGCATGCTCTTTGAGGCTGTGTAATTGGGCAATTAGTTGAAAGGGATGTTTGCAAAGAAATAGCATTGTGGCATTCAATTAGTGAGGCCATACATTTTGGGTGTCCTCCTATTTAAGGATGAAGCCAGCACTTGTTGAACATGCATTTCTGTTTAAAAGCCTGTGGAAAATGGATAATTCAAGACATTGTTGAGAAAGACAATTGTACTTTTCTTATAGAGGGGTATAAAAAGTAAAGGCTGTTGAGCCAAAAAAAGTATTATACTTAATTATAGTATTAAGTATTAAAAAAATGCCAATTATGTGAGGTGCATGTCGTGAGTTTTCTGAGGTACAAGTTCAGGCAAGAAATGGCAAACAGAGCAGTACTGAATAATGACTGCTAACAGACTCTTATCTACTAAGGATATAAAAAAACTACAACAAAAAGTATCTTGTGGTATTACACATCAGCAACAAGTAAGAAAAGATAATAGACATTTAACCACAAGAGGATAAAACAATTCAACTCCTCTGTGAGGTTACAACAAGTTATAGACTGTTGAAAATATGTGCGTTTCTCAGAGTTTCGCCGCGTCCCTCCCTTGCAGAACACGTCTCAGATCTTCCCCGCCACCACCGGGGGCGCGGGGCGCATGTGCGCGGACCTAAAGCTGCCTCTGCTGGGCAAGGTGCCGCTCGACCCCCGGATAGCACGGAGCTGCGACGAGGGCAAGTCTTTCCTCAACGAGATACCCGACTCTCCTGCTGTTGAAGCCTACCAGAGAATAGTGCAGAGTAAGTGCTTTAAGTATCACTGCCTTTGTGTTTTTTTTTTTTTTGTTGTTGTTTTTTTGGGCCGCATCTGACGTCATGTTTTCAGACGAAGTCTTTTTATTGTTTTTGATGACTAGGTGGTTTACTTGATGGCACAATTCCCGATTAAATTGAACGAAAGAAGAAGCGATCATTTTACAAATGGGAAGCAGTCGAATAAAGCAGAAGAGGTGTTGTATCGAAGGACAATAGCTATAAAATCAAATGTACTTTGACATGCTTGTGATTTACTGTTATAAATAATCAGCCCTACTCAACTTCTTCCTCGCTGTGTCTCTCCTCCACTGTGTGGGGTATTAACAGACTTAAACTAAACTATATAGGGTAATGCACTATTTTTTCAATTTTTACATTATCAATAGATCAGGTGATGCAGATTCCAAGTATCCAAATGTCAACAATGACTATTGTGTAAGGTGTCTACAATCAATAGAACATCTTTTATTGTATAATAATCTTCAGACAGGTGTAATTAACCTGTATTGTGCATCTAAGGGAACCCTGAGTCTAATAATTAGTATCGCTTGCTAAACTAGTTCTCTCATCTTGCACAATATACACTACCGTTCAAAAGTTATTTATCAAATGAGCTGCAAAATGAATATATGTGTTTCTAATATATTTATTCAAATAATGCTCCATCTATTCAGCTAAGCTGTTTTAACCTGTACTAACATAATTACACAAGGGTTTTATAATCCATTAACCTTCAAATGCAGTTAACAAACATAACATGCCATCCAAAACACTGGAGTGATGCTTGCTGGAAATGGGCCTCTATACACCTCTGTAGATATTGCATTAAAAACCAGACATTTGCAGCTAGAATCGTCATTTACCACATTATCAATGTATTTCTAATTAGTTAGAATCATTGAAAAAACAGTGCTTTTCTTTCACCGCCAAACTTTTGAACGGTAATGTAAATCACCAACACGGCTTCAGCAGCTTATCATGTCACACATGTTGTGTCTAATTCTGTATTTTGACGGACTTATACTTTGACTGCAACATGCAGCTTTCTTGACTTGCAAATATAAAATTGAATAGACAAACATATAAATCAGTTGAGATGATCCATTGAGAAGATGGTTGAGAAAACCACCCTCTTCATTCACGGATGTTTGGCTTTGAGCAGCAGAAACAGCCCAGTGTCATTTTAGAGAAAATGGGAAATGGGCTGCTGTCCCTGCAAAACGGTCATCATCATCATCGTCATCATCATCCTCCTCATCACATGCCTCTCCTCTCTCCACCACCAGGTATCCAGGACTACTGTTCCAACCGTGTGACAGAGGAGCAGAGTACAGACTGAACACATACACAGTCCGACCAGAGCACAGAGACGTTACAATGAAATGGCAGCAGCTCGCGTAGCCTTTGGTAAGCTGCTCGGACGTCACAGTGCAGCAAGTTTCACCCTATTCTGCAGTTGTCAAGAATCATAATATTAAGACTGATTCCACATGGTAATCAAATGCAAATTGCTCACAGCTTTATTATTTCCAAATAAGCACTTCAGATTGTCATTTGTTTTAGTTTTCTCTGTGATTGCAATCATTCCACCTTTTAAATGAGGACACTGTTAGATATTAACCTTCAGTCTGAATGGGTTTTCTTTGTTAGAATATATAAATGCAGATTAATAATCATATAATTGCACTGTATACATAAACAGGTCATGGAGGTTATTTTTTTCATAATATTTCATGTCTGGGAAAAAAAAAAGATTTGGCAGTTTTCATAATAACGAGCAAAAAATACCAACAATTGTCTCATTGTGGGTTTTAACTTTTTTCAATGACTAAATGTAGGTATTTTTATTTAGCCAGGTTAGTCATTTTTTCAGGATTATGGCTTGATCGACTTGGTTGTTCAAGATTTGCAAATATCAACTTCCAGCTGTTTAACTTGTAGAGGTTGAACCCCTGCTGTAAACTATTCACTATTATTCAACCATTATTAAAAAAAGGTGCTTTGAAAAGATGTTGCACATGATGTAAGTCTGTTGACTGATTTATAAAATAAATAATTAAACATGAAGTAGTTGTAGAGTTTTTTTTTTTCTTTAATCTAGCCATGTGTGCATTATTGAGGGAAATGATGACGAATGGTCCACCATTTTTGTTTCAACTATCAACCATTGACATGAATGGGATGTGCATCCTCAGAATGAACTGCAAATTTGATGACCCCTTAAAAGTTATATGGCATCTGCGCTATTAAAGTGATTGCATTGTCAATTCTAGTTAGGTTTGCTTCGTAATGGTTTGCTAACCTCTTGACTTTGTATTGCACTTTACATTTCTATGCAAATTTCTACCTTGAGCATGTGATATGCAGCACAGTAGCGAAGCTCTGTAAAACACAGCGATGCTGTACTCTATTTTTTTGTCTTTATTACCAAATGTTAGTGTTCAAAAACAAACGTTATGCTAATGCTTCAGATTCCTTGGAATCCACAACCCTGTATGTTGTGTAACAATTCTCGCTATGTGGGAAGTTCTTGACGTTGGTTTTATTTGTGCATATGCCAGTGTGTGTGTGTGTGTATCGTTGTGTGTACTTTGTTGTACATGGTGATAGTTCCTCCAGTGTTTCTTGAAAAAAAAGACATGTGAAACTGCCTCTGCATCCTCCTAACAGGGCGAACAGACACATAGATTCTGACTTTCTCATGTAATTTACGCTACAGTTCGTATGATTGCAAGCTCTAAAATATTTCCCTCTATTTTCAGATAACTAAATTCCATCAATTAAAATGCAATGATTATACTAAACATGTTGCAGAACAAGTCTCTCACTAAATAAAACATGCAGTACACTGAGCAATTTTCAATATCTGGAATTATTAAATGATTTTTATTTAAGAATTGTGAGCAGCTGTATCTACTATAATTTAAAAATAAACATAAAACATAGTTTTAGGTTGCACTTTACTTTTTACCCAAACAGGTAGGACCAGCCCTGGTCTTAGAGAACCCCTGTGGGTGTAGGCATTCGTTTCAACCAAGCAGTTCCACACCTGATTCTACGAATCAACCATTAGAACCTCTGTCTGTTCTCCTGAATACTGCTAAATTCCACCAAATCTTACACACTGGTGCATGAGATGTAGCAAAGGCAAAGGCCATGGTACAAGAAGCACGGTCAAAAGTATAGCGAGCATAAAAAATGAGCGTTGTTTGTTCTAACAAAAAGTTCTATAAGAGTAATAGAGCAGTTTATGAACTTATGTGGAAAAATATACTATTGTGATGATAGCCATGCGCCATGGTTGTAGAAGTGTGTGTCATGATACTGCACCCAGGATGATAATTAATAAAGATAAAGGAGATGAGAAGATAAGATATTATTGGTAAATTTATATTGGAAATGATTATTGTAAATTCCTGTAACAAAACCTTTGCACTCGTCGCCGGACTAGGAACTTCCCTTCCTAATCGTATAAAATCCCATCCTCCACACCAAAAGTGAAACAACTCCTCTAACAGACCTCCCCTTCAACCACACAAAAAAAAAACCCTTAATAAGAACACCTCCTGAATAAAGTCTGTGCTTCAAGTGCTGTTCAATAGGGTTAAAAAGAAAACTAGTGGCTGTAAATTCGATGTCCAGAGAGCAGAAGTTGCCGTCATGGCCCAGTTCCAGGAGGTTCTGGACAGAGTGCGCCTGGCTCTGACCTGGGCCTCTCCTGCTGAGATCCAGGCTATGCTGGAGGGTTTAGTGGAGGAGCAGATCATCTCGGAGGCCTATGGCAGGAGCTTGGGTCTTCACCAACTCGGTGAGGGGTTTGCATCCGAGACGGTTAAAGCTGGATCTGACGAGCCGGAAGGGACGGTTTGTTCCAAGGGAGGCACCCCCCGCTGGCATCGAGATCAACGAGGGCCTCTGGGAAAATACGAGTCAACCGTCGTCAACCACAACCGTGTGAGGTCAGAAGATGAATACAACAGTAAAAGGACCAAGCCAACCATTGACGGACATACGCCTAGACCAATACAAGAATCAACGGGTCTGGTGACGGACGAACGCCGCCTCGGTAACGGGACGGCATGGGGCCACCAATGCAATCTTAAATTAGACGGAGGATTGCCCGGACTACTGGATGGCGAAGAGTCAAAACAAATCCCGGCAAGTGAAAGCGAAAGAGAGGCCGTGTGGAATTTCACCAACGAGGAGGAGTGGCTGGAGCATATAGAGGAGGCTGCAAGGCGGATAGCAGTTCCTCTATGGCAGCATTGGGACCGAGGAGAGAGGATGTTGCTGCCCCTGGTTCCCTGCATGACTACCGTCTGTTCGACGAGTGAAAACAGCGATGCACCATGTCCTCTTTTCGATATGGAGGATGAAACGGAGCTTGCAGTCGCTTGCCGGATATTCGACCTGTACCCTGACATCCATAAGGTGTCGGACGCAAGCTCGACATTGGATACAGACACGTTGAAAAGCCTCTATTTCACCAAGCACGACAGCTTGGTGGCAACCACGGATCACGTGGATATCTGTGAAGCGGCATTCAACGCCACACCCGTTGAGGCCTGCCCGATAGGCGATGATAAAAATCAAAATGAGGAGGGTGCGGATTCACAAAGGGGTAAGTTCAGATGAGTTATTTCTGCTGTGCATTACAAGTCTGGCAGACAGTTTCTTTCTGTGTTGGTGAAATGACAGGCCAGGTGGTTATGTAAGTCTAACTTTCTGTTTCGAGTTATTCCCAAATATCCTCAGCCTGGGGCCAACCCTCCTGCTGTGCATAGAGCCTCATATTTGCATATGGGCGCTGTATATTAAAATAGTTAGTAATAGTTGTTTAAGATAAAAAGCACTGATTTTGGACTTATTGCCCAGCTCCAGTTTGGCTAGGGCCAGCCCTGTCCTCACCATGGACAGGATTTGAGGAATTACCGAGCATCCGTCCTGTCTGAAAACACTTCCCAAACTTAAAGGTCTCTTGGGCATACTTGTAATTTCCTTATACGCCTACTACAACAAGTGGGGACCACTACCCGCAAATCCTTCAGAAAAAAGGAGGATAAGGTGCGAAACCTTCTCATATCTCTGTCAAGGATTAAACAGCTGTTTGCGCTGCCAGTTGCGCTAAGCCAAAATGGCCTCTGTTGTGGGAAAAGTGCTATCAGTGTGCATAACACAACATTTTAGGAGGAGAGAGGAATGCACATGGTTCAAATGGGCCTAATGTGGTGCAGGGGTGGAGTTTGACTTCTGCACCCATGGGACTGAGTTTTACTCTCTATCCCAACTCCTCTAAAGTGTCTTCATTTATTAGTTACAGTTTATTGGATCTAGATTTGTTGCAAGTGTTGTCTAGTTAATGTTGCTGCTTCAGAATTGCAGCGACGTTATCTGTTTTGTTTCAATCTGCCACATTGTGAACCCATACAATTTTTTTTTTAAACAAAGAAAAGAGAAAAGACGAATCCCCGGGTCAGATTGGACACCTTCCTATGGTCCTGCAGGACATTTCCCATAATTGGCCACAATACAGCGATGGAGAGGAAACTGTGATACACAGTTTTCTAGGTGCTTTTCTGTGGGCGTGCACGCACAGGTGCACATGCATGTATGTGTGTGTGTGTGTGTGTGTGAAATACCCTCTTTGGTTTTGTCTGAACAGGTAGGGCAGGTACTTTACATGTTTTGTTTCCTTGTTCAACACAATAGCACATGTTATGGTGTGCTGTTGGTTTCACATGCTTGATTGGTTTTGGACACATCGCGTAGGCATAACACTTATAAATACATGGAAAAAATGTATTTATTTCATGAGATGCAAACATATTACCAGAAACCTGAGTAAACAGCAATGACTGAGGTTAAAAGAGGACATTGCTAGTGTGAGGGGTCATTTTCTGCTGAATTACTGAACCTAAGGGAATTTAATCAGCTGAATTATGTACCTATATATACCTCTATTTATTTTTTTTCATCTCTTTTCTTCTTTTTGTTGTTGCTGCTGATTATGGCCTTAATTAAACCTCAAGTAAACTTTAATTTGCTCATAGTGAGCCTGCTACAGCCTCGGTCTCTGGAGACCACTTCCACTAAGTGAAAGTAAAAGCGCTACTGTGAAGCTGGGTAGGTTGCGCCCATTATCGAGCTGTGAAGGTCATAAAAAAGGTAGTAGATGCACAAAGGAGACAGCAGGAGATCCAACTCAACAGCTGGAAGAGCGACCACATCATCCAGTGAGGTGAGCCGACGCGGTTAACGTTATCCAGGCGCTTTATCCAAAGTGCGCAGGCTTTGGATAAAAAACAAATAGTTCGGGGTTCCACCATAATCTCAATCTAAATGGGCATTTCTAAAATGATTTCATCTGTTTTCTTTAAGTTTCTAGTCTACAGTGAAAGAAATATAACCTCTCTTTGCATGTATCTGTTTTCTTTGAATGTATATTTTAGCCAGACTCAGTACGAGTTGTTGTTTTTTTTTTTGGTTATTTATATAAATAACCGTAATCCATCCTCTAAAAATGAATCTGTACGAAGGGGGTTCTTGACTTTGACTAACTGTGATGGTCTAGTGTGAACCATAAGGCACCGAGAGCGCAGCCATCACAGGGAGAGCAAACTCCATTACGCACCATAACGCACCATGAGGGGCTTCTGGAACAGGCAGATCTGTACCAGCACGCGCCACGAGGAAGGAGACGAGACGTTTTTGCTGTTGAGGGGACTGCAGCTGGGTATTTAAGGGGAATTCTGAAAAGGAACCACGGGAAAAGTGGCTTTAATTGCTTGTGCAAACAGCGAATTGAAGTATGTGCGCAGTTGTCCTGCTGGGGGCAGCCAGCCACAGGGCACACTTTTCGTTCACTTATCATTGATTGGTATTTGGTATGATGTAATATGCATATTATGTAATGTAGATGCGTTGTGTGTGTGTGTGTGTGAACAGAACATTCCTGCTTGTGCCGAACACGTCTAGTTCCTCATAGCTGAGGTGTGTTACCTGGCAACAGGGTTGGCATTGGCATTTTTTCTCTTAAAACAATCGCCACAGGTGTGGAGGGGGAGGTGACAGGCAGTCTCACCTGGGACTTTCCTACCTGGGACTGGTCCCGCCGCCTGCATCCTTCCCCAGGTGCATTCTTAGATGTAATGCACCTTTTTTTTCTGTTTTCATTCTTCTTGTGTGTACTAGGATAATCATCAATTTAATTAACCCTACACCTCCCTGATAATGCAGTCTCATCCCGCTTTTTTAACGTTTTTAACTCCTTTGCCACTTTATTTTGTTGATAAGTAATTAGCCATACGGCTGAATCCATCCCTTCGGTTTCATGGCATGCATGGAGTCTTTTATTTCAGCCATTGCCAGTAAAAAACTATATTTTCAGGGGTAGCAGTGTGTGGCTCCAGTTTGTTCTGGGTCTTTCTTTAATTGGTTATATACTGTTTTACACTCAGAGTCCTGGTGTGTTGTGTTTTTGTTGTGTGTACGCGCGTGCATGTGTGTACACTGCAAGATTTATTGTTTCACTTGTGATATCTGCACAAACCAGGAAGCCGCATATCCTACAAACAAATCTGTTGCATGTACCAGCTTGTCATGGCTTCAGAGGCTGTACGGGCAGACATCTGCAGCTAATTTATTAAATTTTTTATTTCCAGTGCAGGTTCAGAACCGCCTACATCAGCAGAACCTTTTTGATCAATTCCTGCTGGTTGTTCATTTCTCTGATATATTGATATAAAATGACCTCCAACCAAGATAGGAGTTGGTACTTCACCTATATCAACCAGTTTCCTGATTATTAGGATTGAAGATCAGTTACAGTTTATTTTTGATTTCATCGTGTTTTAGTGTACCAATAAAAATGATTCAACAAGATAAGCATTTGTGAGGGCCCATTGTTTGTAGGAGTGGATTTTGACCTTAAATGTACAAGGGGGGTATGACAATGCACGCAAGCGACGCCATCACAACCCTCTAAACCCAAACTCTGTATTGGGTGAAAAGCAAATTAAATTAATAAATAAGTAAAAATCGTCTGTTTTAATGCAATGGGTGTGTGATAAGCGATGATCCATAAAATAAAGAAGCTTCAGCCCGAAATAGTTTTTGCTTCCCTTCGACCATTTTGGTAAAATTAAACTGCACTTTTTGTAGCTCTACAACTATAAAGTTTCAAATCTGGAAACTTTTCATGGGAGTTAATGGGAATATATGGGAATAACCCTGAATGAATCCAAAAGTTACAAGATTGGAGGTTGGGCCTTAACAGGGAATTTAAAGATAGTTGTGGAATATATTGTAGTATATTATTGGCTAAAACAACAACAATTAAAGGGATAGTTCAACATTCTAAAAAAACTCGCCCATCATTACCTCATTCCTGTGTTCATAGCAATAGATGCTTTACCCTTTTTTTTTTGTACCAATACAAGCTGTTCTCAAACTACTCAGCTAATGGTATTTTTTGGTTTCCCTCATCAAACTCGGCAAATACATGATCCAGCAACTCCCAAACGCTGTGGTGGACGAGTTGTGACCTGCACATTCACCACGACATGAAATAACAACTGTGACATTACAAGACATGAAGCAAATACTCAGGACTACTCTTCTGAAAACGCTTATAGACAATTGTATCAAACATACCCAATGATGTACCCTATACCAGATGATGATGAAATAATTTATTTATATATATATATATACACTCTTTTATTCCTTGTGTGTGTGTGTGTTTTTGTCCTAGGTACCAAGATGCAGGAATTGGAGCAGGACGTGTGGGACTTACCAGGTTAGTATTGATTGAAAAGCTTCTTGTCTACACTTGAAATAATTGTCTGGATAAACTGTGTAAAGTAGCTCCGTACAACGCTTTCACGTTAACAAATTAACAATGCACTACTTCCATAGAGAGCCACTGTTGTAACTTCATAAAATCTTTTTTTTTTAGATGATATACTTGAACTCATCAATGATGACTTAGAGGCGAAGTTTGGTGAGTTGCAATCGACCTTGATTGGATTTTGACACACATTCTCACTTATATACTGTCAACATTACCTAAAAATGACTTAGACCCCCGCCCCCCCCCCATGTGTTTTCTCATCTAGACACAGACATACTCTTTGGTGATCCATGGATGAATGGTGACGACAGCAGCAACAATAATAGATTCAGTAAGATGTCTTTTATTTCAACTTGTAACATCAATAACATCAATCCAAAGAAATTGTATATTAATGACAGTGGGGGGCGGGGGGGATTATTACAGGATCTTGAAAATACTAGAGTGAAATTTGAATATAATCCAATCTGCTTCACACATGGCGGGTGTGTGTTAAGTCCAATTTTGTGCGATTTGGACAAGTCAAGTCAATTTTATTTGCATAGCCCAAAAATCACAAATCACAGATTACAACAGCAACACAACATCCCCTGTCCTCACATTGTACAAGGACAGACTTAAATGGGGAACAGGAAAATGTTGAATATTGATAAATTCTGATTAAAAGATCAGCAAGACACTTTTTTTTTACTTTTTCTTTATCTCTCAAGCAGATCTAGTAGTGGCCTATTTTGAGGTTTGCAGTTTGTGTTCCTGTTTTTTCCCCTGTTTGTTTCCTCTGCCATCAAAATGTCGCACAGTTTCACTCATGCTTCCAAAGTCACCGTACATCAGGTGCTGCTTTGTCAAATTTAAATATATTACAACGGCTTTTGAATTGCTTTACCGTCACATCAGCGATTGGTTGACAGTGCTTTATATGCAGAAGGTAAAATTGTCTGTATGATTGTGAAAATCTCAGTCTGTACCTGTCCATCTTTGTTTCTAAATTATCTTTTGGCAAGCAAAATTAATCTGCATTAATGTATGTATGTATGTCTTGTAACTTTTCAGACATTTCTGCTCATCATCACATATGTAATCTCAGTTTAAGGGGAAAGTGAAAGGTTATCACGTACATGCTCCTCTATATTTGGTTTTTGGACAAGAATGAGGAAGTAGAACCGATGCCAACAAACACGCAGGGATGAAGAAACGTTGTTTTTGGGTGACGTTTTTGAGCCGGACGTGCCATGATTTTCAGTTCTGTTTTGAAGTTCTTGAGAATAACAATCATTTCTGCGCACTGGGCCCGCTTCATGCCTCGCTGACTCTTCTACTTCCTCTTCGATGCCTTTCAGGTGACCTTCTCACAGTAACAGAGCTGCCGGCCGCAGACAGCCACCAGCAAATCACAGACAAAACGAATGGCAGGAGTAAAAGAGCTAGAGGTAAATTACCAGCTACTGAATGCACTCAGCGTCTTATACAATAAAACTGTCCAGATCACCCCTTTCAAATATAAAGCGTAACTTTGAGTGGGGGGGAACAGCTGAACTACTGTAACATGCCGCAACTTTTTCCTTGTTTGCGTGGCAGATAAAAATGTTTGGATTTTATTTTTCCTCACCAGCTCCCCGGTCACAACCGTGCACCGACACCATGGCACCCATGGCTAAAAGGCAGCGAACATCAGGTGACTTACCAGAACAGGTTTCATGTCAATAAGTTATCCAAAACATTGTGCCAGTAAATAACCTGTTTGCATGAGGTCCACTGCCAAGCCAAGTTCCTGGTGAATGGAAAAACTGACCCTCTTGTCTAATCTGATATAATATGGCAATCAGTTTCTTTAACAACTTGATAAATCATTTACAGATGCATTTTTTTTAAGAAACAGAAATGGTTCACAAAATTAACCTGCTAATCAGATAGCCATTTATTAATTTTTTTTTGTATTGTAAAGTTTGCTCGAGCTGTGTGAATCATTAAGTTGGCATTCACATTTGAATTAATGGGGATGCAGCTCAGACATTTCAAATAAGCCGTAAACTATAACTTTATAACCACGAAATAATAGAATGAATAATCTGATAATTGATTTTTATTTTCATCTCAAAAAAGGACTCAAGGCCATTAGCTGCCTGGAGTCATAGGGAAAATGCATTCAAAAAATATGAAATGTAATAGCATGCATTGCATTAATATAGTTAGAAAAATGCAAAGTACACATGAAATCAAGGTGAAGACTCCTCTAAACAATAAAGGGATGGTCACCAGAAAAAAAAACAACTTCTAAACTGTCGCTCTAAAGGACCAATCACCACTTTTTGGCTTATAATGTTTAGACTGGATTGAATTGGACTTAGGTTAAGTGGATTTTAAAGAAATGTATCATAGCATAAAAAATATATATACACTCAATAATACATTACAGATAATTATGTTTTAAATTTTTTCATTATGGGTTATTATTTATATTTCATTTATATTTATGCCATGTTAAATTGCATTTGTGACGTATATATATATATATATATATATATATATATATATATATATATATATATACGTCACAAATGCTATACACAGAAATCTGATTGTTCTGAGAAAGTGAAATTATGAAACCAGCGTCAAACATTGTCATCATTTTGAAGAGTGAAGCTCACTGAGTTGTAGGTTGTCATTCAGTTGTAGGGAAAAAGAAGCAAAAACTATCTTTGACTTATCAACGAGCCATGTGGTCATGTCGGCAACTCAACTTCAACTTCCTTGGACTCTTGCAGGTCAGACAAAGACTAAAGAGGTACAGACTGAACCAACCGCCGCTCAGGGTAAGTTTCCATCACTCCTGCTGTAAAGTGATGGATCCTTAGAGGAAAAGATCAATATTCAATGCTTTAAAAAACCTCTGAGCCCTATCTAGGCAACAGTTTACTGTTATTACTGTGTACACCATCTAAAAATCTGTTCTTTTGCACCCAATTGTGCCGGTGGACTTGAGAAGTTGGCCTTTTGCTTCTTTAATGGCATTATGACGTAAGAACAGGAAGTTTATTTGGGAGTTTTCAGGTCAGGGGACACAATAATTAAGCAAAAGAAGAACTCTCACCTTACTTCCCCCCAGATGGGGGGGGTTTGCCAAACATGTGCATGGGCATTTGTGGCATGTGTTGCTTCCCAGGTCAATTATACCTCTCAGATTTAAACCCTAATCTTTAGTAATTTTTTCAAAAATGTTGTTTTGCAGGCAGCGACACAGGATCAGAGCCGAGTCCAGTGGAGACGGCGGGCCTTTACACGTCTCCACAGAGAATCCTCCATCTCCATCCCTCCTTCCAGTTTATCATCCCTGACACTCCAGGGCTTCAGGTTGTTCAGGCGTTAAGTCTCCCCCCTCCGGTTATTAGACTCCCCAACACAGCTGCTACATCAACATACATACTAGGTGAGTCCAGTGTTTATACAGAATGCCGAAATAATTAACCCTAAATGAGATTTAAAGTATTCAGTTCCTCCATTGCCTTGGACTGAGTCATTACAGGGGCCCAGTTTATCCAGGCAAGTGTTTTGTCCTTGCTACATACATTTCTACTACTTATCTATACATGCCTATACAAGATTTTTTTATTTTTTTTATAGTGCATTTCATACCCAGGTGCAACTCATAGAGCTTCATTAAAACAAACATTTGATAGTAATAATAATGTAATAATGTAGAAAGAGAGGAAAGATCAATGTAAAAACGATATGTAGGTTTGCAGCATAAAGTAATGATATGCTTTAAAATCATTAAAATGGCATGAGTGCAAATGAAAACCGAATATTTAAATTGCTTTAAAAGAGTTTAGTCAAAAAGTACATAAAAGGGAAGTGGTTTAACCAGGTTTGTTCTAGTTGTAGCTATAATTTAGTTAGTACCACTTGTATTTGTGTTTTATTGTGTGCGATTCTAAACGGTAAATGGCTTGTCTTGTCTTGTCTCACTCCCCTATGTGTATCTGGTAATTCGACATAAACTCTTCCTGTTTATATTGCAGTGCCTACTCCCTCACTACCCTACAGCCACCAAATGCCGCCCCTCTCGCCAGGTAAGTAAAGCTCTTAAATCGGAGGTGTGCATGTGTGTGTTTCTATCATCTCAATCCACTCGACCTCAAACTGGTGCAGTGTTGTTTGTGTTTTTCTTCCTCATTGAATTCTGTCTTCCTCTGCTGTGCTTTTATATGTAAATCCACTATCCACGTGTCCTGTTTTCAGCCAACGGTGCAGTAGCTCCAGTCCAAATGAGTTCATCCCCACCTGGATCTTTATCAGACACTGCTAGCAAAGCCTTATCATGTACCTCACCACTCGCCCCCAGTAACGGTGACTATAAGCTTTTTGTCCCATTCCTCTCTCCCTTGTGGCTAAGTTACCCTTTATGTTCACTGCAATGTTGCTAAAAACGTATAATTTTTGCATTTCAGAGATGTCCCCTCGTAAAGAATCACCCCTTCCTCAGTTTCCGACTGTCCTTGACATTCCAGGTAAGCTTTTGCTTTAATCTAAAACTTGAAGCTGCAAATCACGCGATGCAGCTTTTTATTCAGTTGAGTTTTTCCCCTCTCCAGAAGTTGTCATGGAATACATCCAGGAAGCCAAAGACCAGATGAGTCAAAGTTGTCAGAACATGGAGGCGGGGATGAGCCTTACTTCTCATTATGTGGATGCGCAAGTGATTCAGAAAGAAATTCTTCGTTCTGGAAAAAACACAAACAAATCCTTGGACAAAGAGCTTATTGCCCTGGGAGAAACAGACCAAAAAAAAAGCATTTTGGGGCAGAGCCAGGTAAGACTTTCACTTTCACTTACAACTGTCGTCACACTGTGTGCCTACTGAACACAGCCAAACATAGATACTGATAGATGAGCGCCCTGATTTGTTCCTCAGATCTTTGCGGGCACAAACGGAGACAAACCCAAACGCTACATCCTGCTACTGGGCAATGTGGGGATGGGGAAAACCACCCTTATCAAGAAGCTTTGTCTGGACTGGTCCAGAAACCTAATCCCGCAGTTTGACTTTGTCTTCTTACTGGACCACAAAGCACTCACCATAACAGAGCCGGTCTATAGTCTTCAGACCCTCCTGCTGAACCTCTCCTCCTTTGTCCCTCCCTGCGCCGACCCCGAGGCAGTGTACGCTCAGATTCTCGCAGCCCCCAAGCGTGTGCTTATCATTTTTGACGGGTTTGACGAGCTGCGGGACTATGAGATTCTACTCCAGACCCAAGAAAAGAACTTGATCACATCATTGCAGAAAGACAGTAAAGCGCAGGCCTACACGGTGAGGCAGCTGTACTCCGCCATCCTTCAGAGGGTCCTCCTACCAGGCTGCACGCTGCTGCTCTCTACCCGACCAAGAGGCACTGCCACCCAGCTACTGCGGCGGGCGGACAGCCTTCTGGAGATGTGCGGTTTCAACCCCACAACCGTCGAGAGATATTTATCCCAGTACTTTACTGATCCTGCACTCAGGGAATCTGCTATGGACTGCCTGAAAAACAGCAGCAATCTGCAGCTCCTGTGCTGGAACCCGGGGCTGTGTCGGCTGGTGTGCTTGGTTTTAGAGCAGTCCAAAAGTTTGGAGATCCTACCAAGAACTTTGACTGCACTCTGTCATCAAGTGATTCGACTGAAAATGGAATGGAACAGGAGGGGCACACACTCACAGGCTGAGGCACAACCACAGGTGTCCATTCAATCTGGAGAAGAAACCCAGACGCATGACTCAAGTAGCACTCAGGAAAACAGGGGTTGCAAAAATACTCAGAGGAGGTGCAGAGCACAGGTGAGCATTCGCTCCTGCACCCGAAGAGCGAGGCAGGCAGAGGTACCGGAAGAAGAGGCAGGGGAGACAAAGAGTGTCAGCAGCGAAGGAGATAGCAACGAGGAGAGAGGGTTGCTGTTCCAGCTGAGCTCTTTGGCCTGGGAAGGGGTCAAAGCCAACTCTTCCATGTTTCCCACAGGAAGGACCATACCCACCAAGCTCAAGGCATTTGGCCTCAAGACAGGGCTCATCCTCACTCACCCACGGAGGGCGATGCCGGTTCCCTCAAGTGGTGCGAGAGAGGGAGGAGGTACAGAGAACAGAGGGAAAACCGGAATAGAAAATAAGGGATATAAAAACAAGAACACAGGAAGCGGGGAAGTGGAAAACAATGATATTGAGAATAACATCCTACTGTGGGCCAACCCATTCCTTCAGAGTTACCTGGCAGGGCTCCATCTGTCGCTGGCAAGGTAAAATAACATACTTTCTTGATTTGTCTGAATGTTATTTCCTCAGAAGTGGCCTTTTATATATTTATATAACTCTGGCTCAGAATCATTTACACTTAAGCCCAAAATGATTCATACTCCTATCAAATACAATGGATTTCTTGATTTTTTCACTTAAAAAATTAGTATTTCACCTCAGTTTTTACTTAAATAGGACACAAAAGAAAGTCTTTCAAACTATATGTCATAGTCATTTGTTGGATGTGATTTTTTGTTTTCACTCTGTTTATTTACATATTCTAATGAAACACAAATCAATTATGAAAAAATAAAGAAATCAAGAAAGCATTGTCTTTGACAGGGGTATGAATAATTTTGGGCTTACAGGTGAAAGAGTGTATCCCCTTTCAATACCACTGTCTGCCTCTTGCCTCTTTCACTTTCAGTAGTCTCACTTGTCTGAATTTCCCTGACTCTCTTTCACTTTCTATTTTTACCAGGTCTGTATCAGACCGCACCTTCCTCCAGACCCTTCCTTTCCACTCTGGCCCAAAGGGGCGTCGGCGACCACAAAAACAGGAGCTGGAGCTAACCCAGCGGTTTGCAGTGGGCCTCCTGTTCCACAGCAACGTGGAGCTGCAGAGGCTTTGCCCAAACTCAGAGGCAACCTTCAGAGACATGGTGGTCAGAAAGCAGGGCTTAGTAACCAAACACCTCAAGGGTCTTTCCCATGTTGACCTGAGCCCCGCACAGGTCCTGGAAGCCTGTCACTACGTTTACGAGGCGAGTTACACGCACGGTGGCACCAGAACAGATGGCGGTGGCATGCAACTTGCCGTTTGCCTGGCGGCAAACCTTCCAGAGGTCCTGACATTTCACAGAGTTTCACTCAACCCGCCGGACAGGTTGGCCTTGCAGAACATACTTGAAATGGGGAGAGGTGAAGGTAGAAGTTTCTGTTTGGAACTGGAGGATACAGGGATACAGGTCTCTGGACTGAGAGCCTTGGTGGGGCTCAGTAACATCAACACATACAGGTACTGCTTACAGTTTATTAAAAAGCTGCTTACTATCAATTGTTTGTTAAACCCCTCACCTCTTAAACGGTGAATGTCTTCTAGGGCGTGTATCGCCGATGTGATCGCCCTCTGGGAGCAGCTAGAGCAGAGCGGAGAAAAGGAGCTCCTTCAACAGGTGGTCTCCAAGTTCAAGATCCACCCTCTGAAAGCCACGCAGGTGTGTCACATAGAGCACTTGGCCAAGCTGGTGAACATACACACGCACGGCAGGCTGTCGGACAGGTAATACGCCATGCATGGACGCAAACACAGATGCACACGGATACACATCACAACATATAAGCTAAATGGCTGTGTTGTGTTCTCTGGTAGCTCCAACCATTCAGACTCCATCCTGGCAGCGGGTGTACCAGCGGTCAAAGAGCTGCACAAGCTGGAGTGAGTAGCGCTGACATTTTATAA
Source organism: Eupleurogrammus muticus (assembly GCA_036785175.1). Taxonomy (NCBI): domain Eukaryota; kingdom Metazoa; phylum Chordata; class Actinopteri; order Scombriformes; family Trichiuridae; genus Eupleurogrammus; species Eupleurogrammus muticus. The sequence goes on from JAYKQN010000011.1 coordinate 6,154,185, forward strand.
TTGAAGAGAGGATGATGATAATGGTGAGGATGTTATATATTGACGATGGTGTGGTTTTCTCTAGGCTTGGTCCAGAGAGCGGACCCCTGGCTCTTCCCAAGCTGTGGGAACTCCTGCCAGGTTTAAGAAACCTACAGCACTTAGAGTAAATATACATACTTTTAATGGTTGGTCTCTCAGTGCATCAGTCCCTCGGTGTGTGTTTCTAATATCTGACACTCTCTCTCTCTCCGTCAGTTTGGAGAACAGTAAGATCGGAGACAAAGGAGCTGAGAAACTGGCTGAAGCTTTAGTCTCCCTCTGTTCCCTGGAGATACTCAAGTGAGTAGCAGCATTTGGCCTCCTCTTGTACTCCTAGCCTACAGGCTAGGATAGATAATAGGACCAGATTTCCTGGCAATCCATCAAATGTAGACATTTGTTTTTTTTCCCTCCACAGTTTTCACGATATTTGAGGATGCAGTGTATGAATCATACCTCTTTCTGAGACAGTTCCACAGAATTATTCTTAATGACTTTCAGACACTTTATTTTCTGATGACCTTCAGTAAATTTCCTTTTCCCAAGAAAAAAAGCTTTAACACCAAATCACTAACTCAAACTTAGGGTGGCCCTGAGGTCCAAGAAAAAGTCTATATACTTATATATTTAAGTCGATATTTCAGTCTGTGTGAAAATTGTTGACTTATGGGTAAAAAAAAATAGAGCTAGAAAGACAACTTTTGAAATAAAAGTGAGACACTGAAAATGTATTTTTTCTTTTTATGTATATATACTATAAATATTTAGCTCCACTAAGATGATACCAGGCTAAACTCTGTATATAAGTGTGATTAACCCTGTGCTCCCTCCTTTCTTATTCACAGCCTGTCACAGAACTGTATAGGAGACGAGGGGATGAAGAAACTCGCAGCCACACTGAGGGATCTGCCCAAACTGCACTGTTTAAGGTATTGATTCCGTGCATGCACGCATTTACACACATAAAGGTCATTTCTGTAAAGTCATTTCACTTCCCTATCCCACGCTTTTTTTTCAGTCTCTACAGCAATGTGATTTCTGATGAAGGTGCAGAGAGTTTGGCTGCTGTCCTCCCTCACATGGCCTCCCTCACTAACCTGGAGTAAGACTACAGCCTGATATTTAAGGCCGATACAACTGCACATGTTACACGTCGACATATTAGGTTTTAACCTTATTCCTTTTTGACAGCGTGAAGTATAACAAGTTAACTGATGTTGGAGCACATAGTTTGGGAGCCAGCTTAAGAACCTGTAAACAAATCAAGGCGTTGAGGTGAGATAACTCCAACAATAATACCTTATTTTTATCCAAAAATGTTTTAGATTTTTATTTTTCCCCTCACTATGTTTCTCTTATCTCAGGATGTGGAACCAGTGCATTCCATGTGGAGTGTTTGAGAGACTTCAGCAGCAAGACCACAGGATCCTTTGGCATTAGAACTCTGTAGAACTATTAAATCACCCAGCTATGAACGTGTGTGTTTACACTACAGTTACATTCAGGAGCGTGTATGCTAAACAGAATGTTGCAGTGTGGAGGGAGAGAGAGAACCAAAAAGAGTCAGAAAGGTTCCTCGCTGCTTTACATAAGAGTCTTCTATTCTTCCTAACTTTCCACTCTGTGCTAAAGGAAATCCTTCCCCTTTAAACTACATAATGCCTCCTGGTTCAAATCCAAGAAGCACTTTTTGCACTATGAAGTTTGTCAGTGGGCCTGTGCTGTGTGTGTGGGTGTGTTTGTCTAAAGGCTGTATTGTTTTGCTGTAAATAAACATTGTTCAGTAATCATCTTGCACTTTAATATACTTAAAACTTTTCAGTCATGTGATCTTTTCTTTCTTCTTTACCATTTCATATGTTTACTGAATATAAATATTATTTTTTAACCGTCTTTTCACTTCCTTCCCAAAAGGTTTCTGTTCTCTATTTTGAGGTAAAGTAAACCTTTAGCTGTGTTATGGTGTCAACACCACTGCATAGATAATTGATTTATTTCTGATATAATGGTTAAATAAAGGCGAGGAACTACACTGTGCTGACAACGGAAAAACATAGTTGTTACTTCCGCCCAAAAGCACAATTAAGAAGTACTGTTTAGTACTGTGAAAATAGAAGCAGTAATTTCTCTATAGATTTCTGGTCAGGAGTTCGAAAACATCTTCTCATGATATATAAAACTTGTTTAAATTAATCTCTTTTAGATTAGCATTACTGACTAAATAAGTCTGTGTCGTGCTGGCTGCATTTTTTATTTCTTTATTTGTCCTTGTTTCAACCAGGAAATCCCAGTGAGATCAAATCTCCTCTATACAAAGGGATGTGGTTAAGTCAATCAGACATTTTCCGGGATACTCTTTTGGCTTGAAAAAAAAACTGAGGATATCCTCCTTACTCAAACACTAATGGCATCCAAACTTTCCCATCAGGCCAATCTCTGGTGCGCTGACGCTCTCTTGTGGGCAAACAATAGTGTGGCACATTGGTTGCTAGTGAACAATCAAGAGGAAGCTTATTCACATAATTTAAATTAATGTCGATCAAAAATCGCAGTTGAAGTAAGAGGCAGAAAAAAAAAATCGTCATTTGCTCGAAGTTTATTAAATACACATTGGAAAATAAAACTCTGTTAACGGTCCATAGCTTATAACAGCATGTGCACGTGTCTGCGAAGAAGCAGATGTGGAGGGATGACACAAGCGCACGGCTTGTGTTAGGACCTGACCAGCACAGCGTGGCATCACAGCCTGGAAATGGCATGGATGCTCTTTTTTTTTCCCCAGATATATATTTCGACCTGCAACTAACACAAAGTTTTTGTAACAGCTTCACTCGATCTCTCGTTATGGCGGCAACTTTTACAGTTGAATTTGCCAGCTCACAGCACTGACATTGACCTTTGGTTAAAAATCAGCTGATGTCATCCACCCCCAGCAAGATGTAGTGGGAATATGCTGAACACCCATCAATGATACACATCTACAGGAAGCCCTTGCTTGATATTGGTAGTTTGGGGTTTCGATCCTGACATTTTTTTATGAATATTAATATCCTGAGCTTTAGTGCCTACATGCTAATTCTTTCTATTATGCCTGAAAAAATATTCTGAACTGATCCAAACACTGTCAATGTCACCAACAAAAAATATTGCTCAATGACACTTTCGAACAAAAATAAAGTTATCAGCGGTCACTAGTCACAGTTTGGAAAAGCGCCGGAGTAAATCTGCTTCTACGCATTTAGACTTCCTTATATGTATTACATTCCTGTTCTCGAGTTGAGCATGATGGCTTTTTTCTTTTAAATCCACTACACTATGTGGCTGTAGAAAATATAACTAGCTGTAATTATGTGAAATATTTGAGCTGAGTGGGAGAGTGTTCAAAATGACATCTGTTCACTCCTAGGGATGAACAATTATGATAAAATACCTAATTGCGATTGGACTAATATTGCTAATATGATTTGTGATATTACAGAATGACAAATTTTACATCATTATTCTTATTTTCATAAAAAAAAACATGTTGGGATCTGTACCAAAAAAATGTCTGCAGAATAAAGTCTGCTGTATTGCGATTTGGATGCAAATTTTTACCACTTTGAACCAACCAATATGAAAAACACTTGTCAAATAGCTGGGCTATAAGTACTCTTACAGTATGTACAGTACTTTCATGGCATACAAACATTCACCAAATCTCAAGAAACTATCTCTTTATATTTGTACACACACACATATATACACCACTAGGTGGTTCTCTTTCATGCATCCACAACCAAACCTTCTAGATGGCTAACAGAGCACACTTATTACTATTTATTTAACTGCCTGTTTCATGAGCCCAATTAATTATTGCTTCAAAGAAAACAGATTCTATGAACTAAACTCTTAATTCATAACAAATAACTAACGGAAGAGATAAAACAGAAACTTCACACCTAAACTGAATAAACACAAAACCGATATCATGCGTTGTGACTCATCCATGTGTCGAGCAAACATATGCAACAATATTAAAAAAGAATGTACGCAACACAGTATGAAGAAATTAATCTCTGAAGCACTTGCTTTGAGGTTCTCTTGTAAATGAGGTTTCAGCCTTTCATACTCTTCATTCTGGCAATTTGAGACATTTTGGCAAGCTCCAGTCACATGGCATTTCTAACCAATTAATGGAGTGGAGAAGTTTTTTTAATTTTGCACACCAATTTCAAATGTCAACTAAAAAGCATACTGGATCGAAGGAAATAACCCTTCTTGGAGGTGTGTGGCAAGTGTAGTATGGCATTCCTGATTTTTTTTAAAGAGGGGCCCAAAAAGTTTGACTCTCTCCTGCAGTTGCATAGCCTGTGTCCAGTATCAGTGTTATGCGTTGCCAGTGCTCCTGGATTCCTGACCGTGCTCCTGAGTGTGCGTACAGCCCTGAAGCAGACAGACACTATAGATGATCTAAATTAAAAAAAAGACGTGTTTTAAACCTCAAGGATAAGTGAGCCTGCTAAGCAGCAATGCATTTTGGGAACCTAAAAAAGGACAAACGGTTCAAACATGTTGTTCTGTGGGTGATTATAGTGCACGGCAGACATAGTACTCGTGTCTGCTCACACTGTGTAGGACGCCTCGCTGTGACCGAAGTGGCGAGTTTTGGAGTCAATTCCGTGCGTAGTCTGCTGCCAGATCAGGGACAGTCCGGATGACTGTCGGGTGCCACATCCATCCGATTGTTTCCCGTGCTGCAGAATGCTGAACTGGCCACACTGCAGTCTACTGGGAAAAACTCTCCACAACGCTGGTAACATTCATTTTTCATCCAAAAGGGAGCAGCAATCTCTCTCTCCACACGCATGCTGTGCTTCCTCTTCATCTCTCAATGGGTCCAAAGCAGTCAACACGGATGCCAGTGGATCCTCCCCTGATGCACGGCCAGTGTGAGTCACTATTAGAACGGCAACAGACTGGCTGGCTGCTGATCCGGTGCAGAGTGCTCTGCAAGTTATCTTCTTTTGAGGCGAGACAACCTAGGGACAAGAGACACAGAAGTGTTAGGCTTATAGAGGCTTTTAGAAGCACCAGAACAAAACCTTGTGCCATGAAGCATAAAAAACCCCAAACTTTCTTCCTTGCACTGCTTACTTTTTCACTGACGTGTCTGTGTGAAATAAAGGCAGCAACAGCATCTGCTTTGATGGTTTTTCCCCCCACATCACGGATGAGTGTGTGTCAGAGCTGGCCCGACCCGCTCCGGTCCTCTGCATGATCACCATCACCATCTTTATGTCCCTGTCTCCTCTGTTCCCTCCTGGGCCGCCTCGTCATTCCAGATACCCCTCAAACACATCCAGATCCGTGTCTGTGTCGTAGGGGGCAGAGGCCGGGTCGGACAGCACCCCGAGGTCCACCAGAGCCTGATCCATGTCCTCAGGCAGAAACACTATCCCTACATTAAGGACGATGTACTCCATCAGAAAGGCATAGTAGAGGATCAGGACGTTCACAAAGAACAGGCCCAGATAAAACATATATGGGAGCTCGTCCAAAAGCGATTCGATGGAATCTAGCTGGGCATTAATTGGGTGTGTCATAGAAAACAGAGCCACGTCGTGGGTTCTGGTGTGTGTGCAGCAGCCAGGCTGAGGAGGATCGGTGCTACTAGTGGGTCTGGGGTGATGGGGACGGGGCTGGGGTGTCCATTTCGGCTCGTCCCGACCCTGCAGCGGTGGTTAAAGAGGCAGCGTTCCACTCAGACGGCCGAACAAAAAGGTAGACGTGAGGCCGGAACGTTCATAGCGAAAAAAAGAAGCAATTCTCGACGAACGGGATCAACATATGCTAACGCGCTCGACGCATTCTTGACATTGGGTCCGGGTTTGCGGAATTCACGCCATGCCAGCGGGCTACAGCAAAAAACAGTAGCATGCAACGCGAGTAAAAACAAACTCTAACATGTCTACAAGTATTTCGAGTTCTCCCGTGTACACACTCGTACCGGAACCCCCCGCGAACACACGCTTCTGACGTCTTTTAAGAGCTAATTATCCTCTTCTAACATTTTAGCGAACTGCATCAAAACAGCAGCACAAGCCACAAAGGCGACCCACGAAGGCTCGGCAGCTGATTGGCTCACGTCTCCGCGAGCCCCCGTGATTGGTCGTTGGAAGGTGTCAATCGTCGTAGTGAGCACCTTTTTTTTCCTTCAAATTTTATTGGCAAAAATTGGAATACAAAGTCAAAACAAGAACATTTAATATGAATGGTCAGTCATTACAGTTCATTTTATACAAATGAAAAAATAAAAAAATAAATAGTAGTTCCAACACTGATAGACAGTGTTACTAAAATAAATAAATAAAATACAAATAACGAACATTTTCAGGTAAACATTTTTAAATTACTTAAATCCGTTCCTACTTTGTCACGAATAAATAAAAAAAAAACTTGGTGACTTTTTATTGACGAGCTTTTTTTAATTTGTTCAAGATTCAACAACTCAAAATAATATTCAACATTAACATTAAAATAATATAAACATTTGTCTGTATATATGGAGTTGACATAGCCGGATAAAATTATTTACAATGGTACATTTATTATTGTCCTAAAAATAAAATAGGTCTAGGGACAAGCACCTCGCGAGGACGCGTCGCGTGCTACAAGCGTCACCGTCGACACAGGAAATCAAGGCTGTAGTTTTTCTCGGCTCAGCCTCGTACGCCGAACAAGCCCGAAAAAACACCAACATCCACGCAACCCGTCCGACGTCTGCCGTTACGTAGTGACCTCTCGTCGTTGCCGTCGCCGCCTATCACCTTCTGTTTGCTAAGTAGCTATCTGCACACGGGGAAAAAAAGTAGATGTAAATGGATAACGTTAGCTAGATGCGGACACTAACGTTAGCCAAATAACTCACCGGTCAAGAGCTTCGGCCCCCCCGTTCGAACCACAGCCATGTTCGGCCGGTCACGGAGCTGGGTCGGAGGACAGGGGAGGACGAAAAACATCCACTCCTTGGATCATTTGAAGTGAGTAGCTAGCGTTTTAGACGAAGCTAACGTTAGCTGCTCGAAAACGAATGTCAGCGTTGTTATTAGCTAAGTTCGTAACAGTTAAAATAACAGCAGCGAACAACACGAAGCTGCACGGACAGTCCCCCGAGATATAACACCATCTATAGTCGCTCTGTCGTTTCGTTTCAGTTAAGTAAAGATAGATGGACATTTAAAGCTTGTAGTTTTTGGTATTTAAAGTGAAAATTCACTCTGAAACGTAACTGACACTGTACTATTGTAACGTTTGTCAATAGTAAACGCAACCTACAAAATCGGCTAAAAAGCAATGCTACGAGGCCCTGCAAATTAACTCAGGTGTTTGTTTTTTGCTTGGCTATTCTGTCTCTTCTTGGGGCAGGGTGAAGTTTGTTAGCGATAAGAATAGCTAAGTGAAAGTTTTGTTCACACCTGCTTGTGCAACGCAACACGCCCGTAGATTTGTCTCTACTTGTAGATCGCTGCAGACTTCCTCAGCCCACGGCTTTTATATCTCTCTCTCCACAGGTACATGTACCATGTCTTGACCAAAAACACGACGGTGACGGACCACAACCGGAACCTGCTGGTGGAGACCATCCGCTCCATCACAGAGATCCTCATCTGGGGGGACCAGAATGACAGCTCTGTGTTTGAGTAAGTCCTATTCAACGTCTACACACCAACTCCTCGGCCTGGAGAAACAAATACCCACAAGGCAGAGTGACATCTGTGCTTTTTTTTTTAAGTTAATTCAGGTAGTTGAACATGCATGAATCAGCACAGTTGTAATGCTTTGCAAAGCATAAAAGTAATACTGTATACTATAAGCACAACTATTCAAATTCATAATTAAGTTGGACAAAATAAGTAAATGGGTAATACAATAGAAATATCTAGACCAGAATCCTGCAGGTTAATTTAATCACAGGCATTTACAATCCACACAAAACTACTGAAGTTCGGGCCAAATAGATTTTTACTATTCAGGTAGGTTCAGCTGAACCCATTATAACAATGCAGCATAACTGTCTTTCTCTCTGATTTTTGAGACATTCCATCCAAAACAGCGCAAAGCAATTATATAAACATACGCATGTGAGAAAGTACATATTTGTATCAATCATCTGCAGTGATTACTTCCAGTAAAAAATATTTTGGAAAAAGTAGATATTTCAATTCATAAGTGCAAAATACAACAGCAAAAAGTTCAACTGATTAAACATGAGTAGAGAACCACATGTGCATGTATGATTCCTTCTTTTCTTTCTACGACTTCTACTTATGACTTGGAACAGGAAATGTTTAAAGTTAATCTATGAAGAGCAGGAAAGCCGCAGAGATGTCGAAAGACTCCCCGTTGCTATCAGGAAAATCTCAGAGTAAAAATAACCATGGCCAGCAAGAATGTTCAGAAATCAACTTTGGGATATTTTTTTCCCCTAACTGACTAGGGAATGTTGCTTCTATAGTTAAGAATCCACCGAGCTACAGTCTAGTATATAGGGACATCATGATAATGAGCATCAGCTACAGTAAGCCGGTCTGAGTTCCGGCATTTGGCCTTTCATTAGATAATTACTAATACAGACTGGAAACGTCCAGAGAAAAAGAGAGGGGTCAATTGTGGTCATATTGTTTCAAAACAAATTGTCTTAATTGCTGGTAAACATGACTCTTCAAAAAAACATTATGACAGTATGCAATAATATGATAATTATCTGACATGATGAAGTCATGATAACATTAATCTTTTATGTTCATCTTTTCACATCTGTATGTGTTCAGCTTCTTCCTGGAGAAGAACATGTTTGCCTTCTTCCTGAACATCCTACGCCAAAAGTCCGGGCGCTATGTGTGTGTCCAGCTCCTTCAGACCCTCAATATACTTTTTGAGAATATCAGCCATGAAACTTCCCTCTGTAAGTATCTGAGTTATTACTGATCGACCTGAATATTGAAAAACATATCATTGAATGCGTTATATAAAATAGCGCCACATTAAATATCCCATTAATGAATATGTCATGTTTTCTTTGATTTAGTTATTAATGTGTATTTTAATGTGTTTCTATTATATGCTACAATATTTAAAGCAGCTTTTAATATAATGCAATCTAGATTTTTTTATTTTTCCATAATCTGTAATTTTCAGTGTGTGGTGGTATTAGGTTTCATTAGTCCTGAAAAGATTTAGTCTTTTGCTCAAATATGACAAATAGTTTAAGCTGTCCAAAGTATCACAGCAGTGTTTTAATGGATTGCCCTAAAATGCACAATGTTTACTTGTGTTCATGATTCTTGATGTTTTACAAGCTAAACAAAGCATGGCATGTTACATTGCCTTTTCTTTGTTGAATCATACAATGCATAGCAGCCAGTTGCAGTTTTACTTGTTGCTAGGCAACTGTTGACGATATATTGTCAGTGGGCTCGTTTATATAAAGTAAGTAGCGTTATAGCATCTAACCTAATTTCTGATTCAAGGGCAAAACAATGCTTGTGACATTGTCTCAACAGGAACCATTTGCTTCTTTCATTTACTCGTTTACTCTGTAAAGTGACCACTGCAGAAGATGCCAGTATTCTCAGCTATCTTTTCCACTCTTTTCTTCTTCATTATCCTCTCAGATTACCTCTTGTCAAACAACCATGTGAACTCCATCATCGTCCACAAGTTTGACTTCTCGGACGAGGAGATCATGGCCTACTACATTTCCTTCCTCAAGACCCTGTCGCTGAAGCTCAACAATCACACCGTGCACTTCTTCTACAATGAGGTGAGGACAAAAGGAGAGGAAAGGACGGAGTATGGCAAGAATAGTGAAATACAGTGGATCATTTTCATTTCAAAACAGAAATGCTGAAAACTGACCATTGTCACAGGACTGAAACCGAGTTGCCAAACTGTCAGTGTGGGAATGAATGTGTCTGTGTGTTTTACTGGATGGTAATACCAAAGAATGCTGACAATCTGTATAATCTCTGATTCCATTACCATTATCATTGTTTCAGCAGTATCAGTACATAGTACTTCTGTTGGCCTGTGTGTGCTGGGGAAAGTTATTGGTGTACTGTCAATGGTAGCTTTACCCCTGAAGCCGAAACCAGACCCAATGTGTAGATCTGAGAGTAGTCCGAAATGTGCGTAAATATGTTTTAGCAGATTATATTTAGTTTCGATTATTTTACCTAATAATTTTAAAACGTGTCTGGATGTCGAGCTGCAAACATTTTAGTTGATATTTGATCACTCTGAAGGCCAATGTGATTTAAAACATTTAATTTTTTTTCACAATTTACAATAGAAACATTGCCTCATTAATAACTCAGCCTTCATTTATTAGAACTAATTTATCAATTGAATGGTCTATAGTGTTTTCTCCTCCAGAGGGCGCAATTGGATAGGCGTTCACTATGGCCTCTACTGTCTTCTTCCTGTCAGATCTACACAGGACACACTTTTGGTTTGGGTTCGGTGTCAGGGTCAGATCTCTTCATTCCCTGTGACCTCTGGGTGATTGTTTGAACTTTGACCCCCAGCTGTGATTGGCTGAAGGTCGCAGTGAATGAGGAATGTTCTGGTAGAGGTTCAGGCACTGGCACAGAGAGACGACTTAAGATGCAGAGCTGCTGGTTTCTAAAAGGCAAATATATAAATTGCACCATACTGGTATGTTGCTATATGCTGATCATTAAGAGTGTCATTGGATTATCCTCAAACATTTATATTCCAACTTTTAATCAGTTATAATGACCTCATTAACTTAACTTGGTGGGTTTTTTTTTTAGTGTCTCATTTCTTTAAATGTTACTTTTTATGGTTGATGATTAGTCACAAACACCACAAAAATAAAGGCTGGCAGTTTTCTTTGTACATGAATTACATCAAAACAGGAGTGTTGCATGTGGAGTCACATGACCCAGTCAGTGGAGATTGTAAGATATGAATTGAATCACAAGAGAACTCCCGGGCTAGTCGTTTGCTTAAGGTGGAGACCAGTTTTATCGTTGTGTCCCTTTATTATTCTCATTTACAGTTTCATTTAAAAGAAAAGAGCATTTGTTTCTGTTTTTTAACTTGTTTTTGTTTTAAACTCTATTTCTAAAAGCAACAGCCAGCCATGCATTTGAACATCTCCTCAGTTAAACAGCAGATGTAAATACCAGTATGCTTCTCTCATCAAGTCCTGGCTTATCAAACTGTGTGACTGCCCAGTCTCTTCTGTCTCCATTAGCTTCTCCCTCTTTCTCTCTCTTTATCTCTCTCTCTCTCTCTCTCTGGTCATTCATGGCCTGAGCGTGGCGGTGCCATAAAGTGCCTTGCTCACCGGCGCCCCTCTCTTGTCTCCCACACACAGCACACTAATGACTTTGCCCTGTACACCGAGGCCATTAAGTTTTTCAACCACCCTGAAAGCATGGTCCGCATCGCAGTCCGCACCATCACACTCAACGTCTACAAAGGTGAGTGCCAGGGACACATATGTGCACACACACACACACACACACACACATACACACACACACACACACACACACACAGGATGCTGGGACTGCCTGCTGCCTTTCTCTGTTCTCCATCCCTTTTGCTGCTGCTGCCGCTGCTGCTTCTGGTGCATGAGCATGACTAACAGGTAAACACTTTGAATATAAACACATGTACAGTCTGTTGAATGGGATGCTGCACATGGAGGAGTTTTACCTAACCTCATAATAACTTCATAATTATGCAACAAAGGCTAGAAACTACTTAGGATACCTCTGTTGAACCAGGGCATTCAATCTTAGTTTAGTGTGCTGTTATTTACAGTAATCGTCTTCTGTGATCACATTCCAGTCAACCAGTTGGCACAAAATATTTGAGACTAAAAATTTCATAAATATTTCCTCAGAGCTTTAAAGATGAAATCTGTTAACATCAAATGTCCTCTCAAATTATACAATTAGAATAAATAATAATAACACATTTACAATATAGATAAAGCTAATTAACCTTCCACTTTGAGGAAGTGGTTGGACATTGTGGAGGACATACGATATGTCATCTAGGAAATTTTAATCAGAAACTAATTTTTTGGTGTTTTTTTCCTCATTCATGGTCTTTCATTCAGAATGCGTAAAATAGCAGTGAATGGGTTTAAATTAGAATGGGTTTATATTAGAAATAGTGAACCTAATTTTAATGTTGCAGGGTTGCGATGTAAATTAATGATGAGGTACAATATTTAAACCTCCACAAGGCCACATATTTACCAATTTATCTTCTTTTCATCTGCAAGTCCACACTATGCATGCAAAGGTGTCGCCTTCTACCCACGAACCTGTCGTTCGTTAGTTCTACAGGTATTTTTAAGATAAATCTCGTTCTGCTGTGAGTGCAGCAGCAGTCTTTTCCTGCATCAGCCTCAGCTTCTCCTTCCTGTTTCTCTCTCTGAGCTCCTCAGGGGTCAGAGCTGGTTGCTCTTCACTACGGGGCGGTGGGTGTTGCGTTGTGTGGGATTTTGGCTCTTCTCCGCACATCATGCTTCTCTTCGGTCTACATAACATAACAAACCTATACATAGTCGCTGCACCACATCTATGCAGCTTACTGTCTGTACTCATACGTCCTGCACGCAACTCTTTGCGCTGTAATACTACGCTTTCTCACATCGTCCACTCCCAGCAGGGACGCCATTACAATTCACATTATACCACCTTTAATAGTTATGAAGTAACCTGATGGTGTAGAAAACATATCATTGCTGGGCTGCTCATGGGCTATGCTATAGTAAGGAATCTGAAGAAGGAAGCATCAACGAAACAAAATAACTGTGACATGTAATTTGTCTACTGTCTTGTATGGGGGGAACATGGAGAGAGAACATCTTTGTCTTATATTCCGCTATGCCATAATATCATTGCAATGGGATTTTACTGTGGGATTTGTGGTTTATTGAAAGTCTTTGAACCCTTCAATTACTTTGGAGCATAGTTTAAAAACGCATGTGACTGTTTGATGCTTCCTGTTGATTCCATAGGACATGCTCTGCAAGAAATGACAACCTGGAAAAGGATTTTATCCAGTGTCAGGACTAATTAATATAATTAATCGTGTTTCATGATATTGTCATCAAATAAGCTAACAGCAACAGTGTTTTCACTGGTAATATCACTTGTTTAAAATAATGAAATAATTTTGAAGAAGTTGCTTGTTTGAGTTTGTTGATGTTTTTCAATAGTGGGAAAGAAAGATGCAAAATATGTAAACATGTTAATACAAGCTCCTTTGCCAGGTGTGATATTGTTTGCAGTATATTTGTTTAAAAAGTAACCTGCGGGGTCCTTCCCAGCCTCCACCCCTCCACAGCCGTCCCTTTATTCACATTAACCCTGTATTTGTTTCCCCTCTCCCTCCTCCTCCTCCTCAACAACCACTCCTCCTCCTCCTCTTGCTCTCCTTGTCTCTCTCCTCCTCCCTCTGCGTGCCCCATCTGCCTAACTCCAGTTTCATGTAAGTTGGTTCCATTCATTCAGTCTTTTTCTGAGGGCTGGGTATCCCAGAAACATGTTTCATTGTTGTTTTTGGTAGCACTTTACATTCCAGCACAGTAATGACAAGGTAATAGTAATATTTAGCTAATAGGGAGGTATAATAATGCAGTTAACTAGTAACAGTTAATGTGTATTACTAGCTGGGTAAATGGGGGCAATAAAGAATTAAATGTACAAAATGTGTAACTGCTTGTTTCATGGTGGCATACACAGTGAATACCTGTATCAGTGCTACAATATCCTTTTTTAATTAAAAGGTTATTATTAAGAAAATGACCTAATTTGTTATAAGGTAATCAACACATTAATGTTTCTATATTGCCATTTTAAATTTGGACAGTGTGTTATTATAATGCTATTGAAATTTAACTGCGTTCTTACTAAATAGGGCCGCCTCAGTGTTCTTTAGATGTTTTATAATATTACCTGTATTACAAAATGTAAGTCGAATATTACGTAGTTATATCCATCATTAATATCAAGCTATTACTAGTCAGTTACATTACATCATTATGTCTTTACTCTCAGTATATTACTGCACTATTACCTTGTTGTTAAGGAGCTAGAATGTAAGGAGAAACACTGTTTTCTTTATTCAGTTACCCATTTTTCACACAGCTCATCAACACGGATACGATGCAAGCATTATTAGCCAATAACCTAAAGCCAGTGGAATTTTAAAATAATTTCCAAAGCTCAATGAATTCTTATCACGTGTCGGTGTTTGTTGATACCCAGCCCTGTTTCTTCCTTATGGTGTATTTGTTATAAATGTATTGGTATGAATATCCTTGCAATTCTTGTTCTTGTAAACCATTCTATATCACCCATCTACAAATAACCTGCATGCCTTAAGAAAAAAATAATAAAATAAAACAAAAAATTAACTTTTATTTCAGCTCAGCTCCACATGTTTGCTGTTTTTTTGGCGATGAGTTTAGTCAGAAACTCCTGCTTTACTTCACTGTTCATTACTGAGACACCAACGGACAAAGCTGCAATGACGATGTGACTGAGAGTAGTGTCTGCTTCTGATTTGTGTATTTAATATCTGCTATTACAGTATGTCATTTGCTAATTTGATTAAGATGATAACTTTTACTCCACATTGAACTTCATGGATTGGCATTGTAAAATTAATATCTGCTCTACTTTGCATTTAGAATACTACAATAGAAAATTCTACTACACCAGGATTATTCACCTCAATTATAAATAGTCTCTTGGACGTTTCCTGTAAATGTCATTAGTTTTCCCTGAAGTGGCCTCTCAACCCAAAAATGTAGACCGTATTTAGACAGTTAGAAGTACGACTAATTTATTTTCATGTGTTATTCTCTCAGTGTGCATGAAGGACACATGGTTTTTTGTCTTTTGACTGGCCAAGTCATTGTCTTGCCCAATGTTTTTCTTGTGTTTTGGCTAAAATGGAAAAATTGGCAGATTTTTTTATTTTTTATCTAAACTTAACTTGGACCCCTTCACTGTTCCACAATAGATCTTTGCCCAGTGTTTATCTTGAGTATATAATATTTCAAATGCAAAACTAGACTGGTTCAGATCCCAGCCTTTCTTTACAGCATCAGTGGTTGTATTTTAAAAGCAGTTTTGTCTTGGCCTATTACAGCATAGGAAGCTCCAGCCACGCTCTTGTTTCAATTTAAAACCGAACAAGCTTTCCTCTCAATCCCAGTCCGGTAGCAATCCCTTTACAGTAATCCCTTTATGGTTGGTTAATTCTGTTAATTTCTTTATTTTTAATGGTTCAGACTGTTTTCTTTTACTCCTTCTAATCATATTTACCTGTCACATTCTGGTAATCCTCTGGGATCACGAGGTGTGTGTGTACCTGTTGGTGGTTGTGTTATTGACCATTCTACCTGACCCTACTTTCTCCAGTGGACAACCAGCACATGCTGCACTACATCCGAGATAAGACAGCAGTGCCCTATTTCAGCAACTTGGTGTGGTTTATCGGCAGCCACGTGATCGAACTGGATAAGTGTGTGCAGACCGATGAAGAGTAAGTATTAGTTTTTTTCTCAGGGTCTCTCAATGCCATCCTCACTGTGACCTCTAGGGGTCAGGCTTGTCTGTGGTTTGCTTACTAGACGACATGTTTTTACAAGGACATGATGGTATGGTAAAGCATTTCCTATTTGAACTTAATGCTCAATGATAATGTGCTACCTCCACCGTGTT
This sequence comes from Eupleurogrammus muticus, assembly GCA_036785175.1. Lineage (NCBI taxonomy): Eukaryota > Metazoa > Chordata > Actinopteri > Scombriformes > Trichiuridae > Eupleurogrammus > Eupleurogrammus muticus. Next base: position 6,169,970 of record JAYKQN010000011.1, read on the forward strand.
TATCCTCAACAAAGTGTGAACCAAAGTAAACTAACTATTGGATAAGCTGCAGTAACGATAAGCTACAGTAACGAGCTACTGCTTAGCTGCAGTAACGAGCAAATTTCCCTGTTGTGGGATCAATAAAGTCCTATCTTATCTTATCTTATAAATTGTGTAAACTTTATTGTTACATAACTGCAGTTGGATTCTTTTTAATCTTGCAGATAATCACCACTTCCACTACAAAAATAACACCTCGCTCTTTATCTCAGGCATAAGAACAGAGGGAAGTTAAGTGACCTGGTCGCGGAGCACCTCGACCACCTTCACTACCTGAACGACATCCTCATCATCAACTGTGAATTCCTCAACGACGTGTTGACCGACCACCTCCTCAACCGCCTGTTCCTTCCCCTCTACGTCTACTCCTTGGTTATCCCAGAAACAGTACGTTACCTTCACTCTCAAATTAATCTCTTTTAAAAAAAAAAAAAAAAAAAAGGACTGAAAATGACAGTCACCTCTTCCTAAAGCCAACTTCCTGACCAACGCCAATTTGCTTCTTTTGTTGAAATAATATTTCAAAACAAAATCTAAATGTGATTCACAAACACATTTTACCATTCTGTCCTCTCACTAGTGTTTTCTGTAGAACTACTGTATGCATGGCCTTGACTGGTCTTTTATATTTGTTTTTCAGTCTGAAGAGCGAAGGATCAACCCCCAGGTGTCTCTCTACCTACTGTCTCAAGTAAGCATAACACACAAAAAGTTTGGTCACAGCTCCCAGTCATCTTCAATGGTCTGCTTTATTTTATTATTTAAAAAAAAAAAAAAATTCTGAAGAAGAATAACATGAACAGACATGCCCTGACAATTAGGCATTTAATCACTTATCATCTATCATCTGTAACATGGATAACCCCCAGGGCTGATTTTGAGTATGTTATTCTTAGTACGCAATTCCTAACGTTTTCCTTTTTGCGTAGGTTGTTCAGACCAGCTTTTTTAAACACCACTGAAGAGCAGTAACAAGTACATCCTGCTGCATATTTTTTTTTCCTTCCTCCTCTCCCTAGTTTTTCATGTTGTTGTGTCTTTCAGGTGTTTCTGATCATCCACTATCAGCCACTAGTCAACGCCCTGGCTGAAGTTATCCTCAACGGAGACCTGTCTGTCTTCACCTTAACGACAGACATGCACAGCACGCACAAGAACACGGTAACACACACACACGCGCACACACAGGCTTTTACACTCAGAAATACATGTATAACAAGCACACTGAATATATAGTAGGATAGTTAATAAACAACTAATGTGCTATGCACAAAAAGATTGTTCATTGTGAGATAGAACTACAGAGAGCAGCATACACACACACACACACACACACACACACACACACACACACACACACTGGAAGCACAGCAGACAATCAAGAAATGAACCCAAGTACACCTACGCAGGCAACCACATGGATACATCCGAACACACACACACTCAAGAGTGGAGTTCCAGAAATGAGTGTAGGTGGTTATGAGATCGTGGGGTCATGGTTTTCTCCATGATTCAACCACATCAAGGAATCTGAAATGCTAATTACCTGAGTTTTTTCTCAATTTTTCCAACTTTCTCTCCCTTATTTGTCTTTATTTCTAGGCTTTAGATCTTCTTTCTTCTTAGTTTTCTCCTGTCTTTTTTCTGACTTTCTGACTCTTTATTTTTTAAATGTGTATCTTCACAAGTTGGTTAAGATATTTCCCTTTGCCTTTCTAACACCCCCTTACCTCTCCCTTAGGTTCCCCGTCTGATTCCCCTCATGTCTTATTTTCATTTACTCTATTCCTCCTATGTTTGTCTCTTCCTGTACATCAGTTTCCATCATGTCCCTTCCCCTTCTTCATTTTTGGACCATCTGTTAGTAAAGCAGGTGGGTGTGCTGCGGTGGTGAGCGTTTCTGAGAACCCTCGTGGTTGTTCTCCGCCATGTGTGTATTTGCGTGCGCGCACAGTGCGTGCCAGAGCTGTGGCTGTTGTAACAAGAAGTCTACCTTTTCAGTGAATGTGAGCCAGGGCTTGGTTTACCACAACAGAAGGCCTAAACTGGAACCTTTCAGCTGTTCATTGAGCTGCGCTTTTATCTGCCCCTGCCTTTTCTGGACTTTAAAAGTGCTATACGTTGCAGTTTTAAACAATATGAAATACAATGTCAAATTAATTCTGTAGTTTTTTTTTAGTTTGTGTATTAGTTCACATTATTTGTTTCTCACTTTACTCGCCTCTCCTAAAGGCACAACAGCATTTATCAGGCCCCATAACTACACTTTATTGATTCTTTTTCTCCGTTTAGGAGTCAAGTCAGGCTTCTTATACCTTATATCCGAATAATAAAAACTGCCTCCTAATCCCAGTGGTTTTATATCTGTGTGTGTGTGTGAGATGCAAAAGCCAAATTATGATCCTTTTTGGATAATAAAGAGGTAAAAGGCATCAACATAGACCTATTTAATTCTTTGAAATGATTGTTTGATTTGGGAAGTAATTGCCACGTCAGCTAGAACAGCTTGCGTGTTATGGTTTTACCTTTTGTAGGTGAGCAGCAGACAAATGCAACCCCCCCCCCCCCGAGTGCAGGTGGTCAAATGACACTTGTTGATTGTGATGTGGCAGGAAATTAGATCACATGATGGAACGCGGAGAAGGCTCACCGAACCCTGATCTCTTTCCTGGAAGAAGTGTTGTTTTTCTTTTTTTTTTTTTTTCTTGACTTCACGTGTTTACTTGCAAGTGCACCAGTTCGATACATGATGTCAAGATCTGCACATATGTGCAATTGCACACGCTGTTTTGGTTATGTGCATTCATAAGAACATCCTCTTAAGGTGCCCTATTTCGATTTGCTGACGCGTGTGTACGCGCGCAGGTGTTTGCCCGTGCAAGTGTGTAAATCCGTCTTGCATGATCCTTGACCTCCATTAATTTCTCAGCATTGACTCAGAGTGTGAGCGGTTTACCAGAACGTAGTCAGCTAACAGGTGCATGCGCGCACACATGTACGCACACAAACACACACACACTACAGGCTGTGGTTTATCTCTGAAAGCATACACACACAGCAAAAACAAGTGCAAGTTTGAGTGCTCAGACAAACTCTGTGATACAGGGGGATGATCTATATAGGTTAGTCTTTGTGAAGCTTGCTGCAGAAAAGATTCAAAGTAGTTTAACTAATGCTAATTATTCCATGGTCATGAGTAGCTGTGGCTTTCACCTTTTTATTATGCTAGAGGGTAAAACTAGGGCTGACTTAAGACGAAACAGAAACCATTAAAACATAACCTTTGACACCCACTCACCTTTCATCATGTTTTTAACTGGAGGTTTTAAATGGAGGAGTCCTCTATTGCTTATTACTCAGAAAGACCCCTCTCTGCTCTTCATGTAATCCTCTGTTGTCTTAAGCTATTAAGGTCCTTTTAATGTCCAATATGGTGAAAAGTCAAAGAGGGTGACAAGTGATGACGGTGGAATTGATTAGGCAGGAGAGATATGGTAAAACTAGGTTGGTTTAAAAAAAAAAAAAAAAAAAAGAATTGCTAGAAAAAGGTGAGTGAAACAAAAACTCAGTGTGTTTGATTTTGATTCATGTGGGATGTAGGTCCTTCCAGCAAGTGTGTGTGTTGGAAACCTGCAGCTGAGTCTGTTCTTGGCAGGAATTTGAATAAGAAGGCATTACATCCTCTGTACGGCAGGTGTCCACGAGTGTATCTTTGGACCTACACGTTCACGTGCATGTGCGCTTGTGTTTTTGGTGGTTTTGTTAGCGCAAGAAGTCAAATAGTGGAATAGGGCTGTCTAGTTTCACTGTGACATATCTGAAACCCTTCCCTTATGTCTTCTGTTTTTATATAGAAGAAACCACAGCTGAAAGATTTTTTAGCTCTTCTCACTGGGATAACAAGAAAACGAATAGTGTTAAATAATATTTAATGTAAGAATATAAATCATCCCTAACAATAGCAAACACAGTGTGACATACAACATATGCATTTAAATATGCACATACAGAAAAAACATACATTCAACCTATATGCTAAATCATACAGTGCAATATGGATTTTGCATTGTTTGACCGCTGCTTGTAAACCAGTTGCAGTTGTTTTTTTCTTGTATAACTAGCTAAAACTAAGCAGCCACGTGTTGTAATCTACTGTGTAATGTCCCCTTTGTTCTTATTTAGGTTCAATTTGACCCTTTATTGACCTTACTCTTGCCTTCTTTATAAGTTATACATATTTATATTATTTTTGCTCCCATTAGTCATTTTGATTTAGTTCACTGTAAACCCGACGAATGTTATAAGTATTTCGTAGAGATTCTAATATTGCAATGATGACTAACTTTTACTGTAAGTCCGTGTCTTGCATCTTATCTTATCTATTCCAGCTGTTTCCGGTGGATGCCCTGAGCTCTGTTCTTCTCTTCTTGTCACAGCCAATCTGTTTCTTCCTCCTGTTGCGATGGTTATCATGCCACATTGGGCTTTTTTTTTTGCTGGTTTGAGGGTATGAGAATTGGTTCCAGTAAGCCCACACAGAAGTGGCCTCAAAAGTGTGTGTGTGTGTGTGTGTGTGTGTGTGTGTGTGTGTGTGTGTGTGTGTGTGTGTGTGTGTGTGTGTGTGTGTGTGTGTGTGTGTGTGTGTGTGTGTGTGTGTGTGTGTGTGTGTGTGTGCGCTTGTCTGTGTGTGTGTGTGCGCTTGTCTGTGTGTGTGTGTGTGTGTGTGTGTGTGTGTGTGTGCGCTTGCCTGTGTGTGTGTGTGTGTGTGCGCTTGCCTGTGTGTGTGTGTGTGTGTGTGTGCTTGCCTGTGTGTGTGTGTGTGTGCTTGCCTGTGTGTGTGTGTGTGTGTGTGTGTGCTTGCCTGTGTGTGTGTGTGTGTGTGTGTGTGTGTGTGTGTGTGTGTGTGTGTGTGTGAGCGTTGGCATATATGAGGTGGTCATTTTCTCTTCTATTTTGATAAAGTCTACAAAGGGAAGTGGCTTCTGTGTTACTGACACAGATCAACATGATAGTGAAAGGTTTTACTGTCAGTGTGTGTACGTTCATTTTTTTTTTGCTTTCTGGGAACATGACATGCAGTCTAAATTCACTCCCTTCCAATTTTTGCACTTTTGGTATTGGTATTTTTGGCATTTGGCACATCATGATTTGGCACATTTGATTTATCATACCCCAAAATATCAGAGAAAGCACATAAGAAAACTACAAATTTCATGATCACATAAAGAAGATGAAATATTTACCCTGTGTATTCACCCTGTGTGATGTTTCCCTTCCACACAGGCCAGTGCAGGGGGCGTGCGGCGGTTCACCAAACCCCCGGAGTCTCTGGAGCGCTCACTGGAGCTGTCCCGCCACCGTGGCCGCAAGAGAACCCAGAAGAGGCCGAACTACAAGAACCTGGGCGAGGAGGATGATGATGAAAGAGCCGGGGGAGGGGGAGGAGGAGGAGGCAGCGGCGGCGGCATGGGAGGAGGAGAGGAAGGCTGGGACGATGACAGCAGGGGAGGAGAGGGAGGCCGAGAGAGGGAGAAGGGAAAAGGTACAGAGGGAGGAGGAGGTGGGAGTTCTAAGGGAAGCAGAGCAAGTGGTGAGACGGCGGAAGGTGAGTGTGTGTCTCGTTGGACACAGCAGTACAGGACTGTGTTTGTGAGTGTCTCTCTACTCCCATCAGTCAGATGAAGTCTCCCATCACGATGCTGCGGTGTCAGCAGCAGCCCTTGTCTCCAAACACAAGAGAGTTAACCCTTACCCTTTAAAAGAGAGAATGACTGAAGGATTTTACAGCGTAAAGTGGAAGTAGGCCTTAACAGTTGTCTGTTAGTGAGCAACAGGTTCAGTTTGTGATAAAGTCTTTTCTTATCTGTAATTCAGACATGATTTCTATTGTCTAATGATGCTATGCCGTAATATTTCCTGGGAAATCCTACAGATTTACATAGTGAGTACTAGGTTTATAGAAGACTAATCTAAAAACAGATGTATAACTGGTATACTATGCAATTAGGTTTTACCTCATAAGTTACATTAAAAAAGTTTTCTACTTTCACCTTAACTAATTGTAACATCACATTTTAACTCTGAATGTGCTGTTTTTGCTGTAACTTAAATTAGGTTCATGTTCAGCCCTTAATTCAATCTGGACATGATGCAGCTTATTCATTGTTAGTGAAAAAAAATCATGGTTTAGAATAGAAACATAGAGAATGAAAAATAAATGAAAAGTCAACAATAAATGCAAGTGTTAAAGGTAGAGTATGCAGGTTTGACCCAAATCAGGGAAAAAAAAAACTTGAAATAAGCCAAATATATGCCAGTGAAATTTTAAGTTTTTGCAGCAAACAGACAATTAATTATCATGCATACAAAAATGTGGTATTTGACAAACGGGGATGAGAACGGGATGTTGCATCGCTGCATTTTTAAGCGCTTGGGTTTCCTCTGCCCTGCTGTGTGTGTTCTGTCTGACACACACGAGCAGACAGGACGATGCTCTGCGTTCACACATAATCCAGCAACGCAGCAGGTTGTGCAGAGGTGTGGGTGTGTTTTTTGCTTTTAGAATGTGAGACAATAAGTAGTGTTTAATTTGTCAGTTTGGCAGCGTTGTATTCTATATCCGTGCTCACGCCTTTCATTCATTCTCCACTCATGCTGGTGGAGCTGGGGTTTTAAAAACGGCAACCTGCAGATCCTGCATACCCTACCTAAAACTTTAATCTTCAAAAATACCAGATAGAATGAGTGGAGGAAAAAGTTGATGTAAAATTCCTCTTTGGCTAGTTTTGAGTTTAGGTCTCTTTTGTTATTTTGCTGTTTCCCCTGTTTGACACCTTTTATTTTCCCCATGGTTTAACATGGCTACCACTGATCATCTCCACGGTGACACACCATCCATCCTGTGCTCCTCACCTCTCCGCCTGTCTCTCACTCTTGCTCCGTGTGCATGTGTTTGTTAGTGTTTTGAGCGCGTCTGTGTCCAGTAAAATGTGACCATTTCACTCATCTGATTCCTTCTTCACCTCGCCTCGAGACGCCCTTTTTTGCAGAGTGTCTTTTTTTTTTTTGCAGGGCTGCACAGTTATCACAAACGGATGCTGCTGCAGCCCCAAATGCACAAAAATTGTTGTGACAGCATGAATTCATACACAAATAACACTGTGAGCTGCAGTGAAGCAAAAATAGTTTCAAAATGTACAATCGGTGAAACAATGACTGACTCAACTGATCAACTGATTAATACAAAAAAAAACAAAATTAAGAAGCTTCCTGCAGGATAGATGATAAGTTTTGTTGTGAAAATGTTGTATTTGTTAGAGGACGTTAATGACATGATGTCTTTTCTTTGAACCAGTGGCGGAGAAGGAATCACTTGGCTGTAAATTCATAACCATCGGTGACCAGAGCCCATTTATTCTATATGCATATAAATGTCACATCTCTAAGCATTTATTCACGTATATGGAAAAAAAGCCTGCATGTGTGTGTACAGAGATAGAGATGGTGGTGATGGAGAAGTGTAAGGTGTCGGAGCTGACGGAGCAGAACATCACTGATGAGGAGAAGACCGCCGCGGCCACCCGCACACACACGCAGAGGAGCAGGTACACACACACGAACACGAACACGCCTATAGTCTTGAAGTGGAAACGATGAATAAAAGGAAAGACAGAAGTGTTCGCCACTGATGTTATCTCTCTCGCTCTCCGCAGACCGTTTTTAGACATGGTTTACAGTGCCCTCGACTGCACCAGTGATGACTACCACGCCCTGTTTGTCCTCTGCCTGCTCTATGCTGTCTCACACAGCAAAGGTTGGCCTTTATGTTATACACGTGTGCATTCCTTCCATTATCATTCTAGGTAGCTGGTCAATGCTTATTGCTTATTTAGAATAAAGGAGCAATTTAAAGGTGCAAAAAAAGTGCACAGGTCAACTGGAGAATTGTCAGGGTTTCTGGAACAAGTACAATGGATGCTGTTAATCTTCACAGATTTTATGTATAGCCAGTAAACGATTCAACATATTCCTTCAAACTCTCAGCTGTGTCATGAAAAACCAGAATCGTAACATTTTAGTAGTTGCAAATTACCAGTAATGAACAACATATAGTCATGAATCCAGATGAATATATCATCTGAAGATATGTTTTTTGATCTGTATGAATGAATGAATGCGTGTTTTATTTTGTGTCATGGTCATACCACTAATATTGGCCCATCCTGTGTGAGATTACATGGGCAATAATACCTTTTATATAACTAAAGACTTTTGGCAGCTGACACACATTCCAAAGAAAACCAAGTTGGTGCTGCATATCACACTGTACATGCCTTCCGAACCAAAGGAAAAGAGAAAAGAAGAAGAAAAGCAGCAATACAATATAGTAGAGTGTTGGAAAAGGGTCTTAAGATACTTGTTGTTTTGCTGAATTAGTGCGCTGATACTCACATGTCAGGTTAACTGACTTTTCTAACAGCCAATCGATTATTTAGGCCTAAAGGTGAAACAGGATTTTACTATCACTTTATTAATTTATTTTCTCCCACAGAATCTACATGCAAGCTTTTCCTTACCCCATCTTGTCTCCCCTGTAGGTATAAACCGTGATCTACTTGAGCGGCTGCAACTGCCAGTCCCAGACCAGCAGAAGAGCTCCTACAGTTTGGTGCTGGGGGAGAGATTGATCAGAGTCATGAGTCAGGCAGCATTACCAGGTAACACACATACACTATGTGTATTTATATACTTATACTTAATAGCCAAGCTGTTCTCAGACCTGAAACTACAATTATTCCCATGCCTTATTAGTATGTTTCTCTTTATATGAACGTGTAGATGGTAAAGTGCGCCTTGCTACCCTGGAGCTGAGCTGCCTTTTGTTAAAGCAGTCTGTGCTGTCTGGAAACCACTGTATAATCAAAGATGTGCACCTGGCCTGCCTGGAGGTACCTCATACACACACATGTACATGAACTTTGGCGTGAACATATACATAGACTCAATGAGTTCAAAGAAGAAGAAAAAATGTTGTTATCTGAGCGTGTAGGTGTTGTTGATCAGTGCCAAAAAATTGCATATTTTGAGTCATTCTGGTGAGTTTTCCTCAGAATTCATAGCTCCAAGGAATCGCAATAAGCACTTAATCTGTGGCTATGATTCAAGCCATTTACCAGCAGATAAATCATGCATAGGGCAATCATGCAAAGTAAACTGGACCTCCCTAATTGTCCTCCTCATATACGTCATTGCTTTCCTTCTCCCCTGCTGGTTGTACAGTTATTTCCTCATCCTTCAGGGAAACACTTTATTTCCTCTTCAGTCACTCTGTACTTCTCCCCACCCTCTGTTTCCCTGCACTCCTCTTTTATTTCATCACGAAATAAAAGAGGAGTGGACAGGAAGTACTCTTTTTCATTACTTCATTAGAAAGGATGAATTTTTAAAATGAACTGAAACCCAGTCATGGTGATTTCACTTTTTTTTTAAGCAGTTATATTCAGGTTTTAGTTACTTGGTATCTAATATCAGTGGGGATTTCCCACCTCCTAAACAATTAAATATTAATGAATAGCTTTTTTTAATATTACGGTTTCTTTCATTGGGGGTTTTATTATTATTATTATTTTGAGTTCCTTCTGAATGTGGTGAATCTCTTCCTGCCTGCTGTGGCGACACTGCTGGGGAGGGGTGTTACCAATCCATTTAGTTCAGTCAGTGTTCTTCACACACCGCTTCACCTTGTGTGAAGGCTTACCACATGTTGAATAACTGTCATTGTATTATCACTGCAATACGAACAGTGACCACACATCCTGTTGTCCTTTCAATGAAATAATGTCGTCCTGAGTGAGGACATTATTCAACTGTTACAATCTTGCAGCGTGAAAGACGAGCTTCATCCTTTCCCAGCAACAGCAGATGCCCTTTCGAGTATTAAATGTTGCAAGGTCTTCCAACAATTTATTTGGCATTAGTTCAGCTGAGTTTATGTGAATTTCTAACATAATTACTCAAAGATAAAGATGCGTGGCTCTTGATCTGTGCGTGTCACATTAACAGTGCCTCTGACTGTATTTGCAATGATTTTGCATGTCATGTTTGCTGTGTTTGCAGGGAGCCAGGGAGGAAAGTCTGCATTTACTGCGGAGGTTCTATAAGGTGAGTGACGTTCGCCACACACACTCCTTTAGAACACGTTAAAGGAAAGCTTTGAGGGCTGGAAAATGAACAAGTTAGTGACACAGAGACAAGCAGCCAGGTATTGTCTAATAAATATTAGGGGCTCATTTTTTCCTTTTCCATCGTTTCTGAATGCTGTAGCACAAGAGGAGTTAAGTTGGAGGTGATTACATGAAGCCCGTTGGTTGTTCTGGTGTTTCTATGCTGCACAGAAACAAAGGCAGGACATTGAATTCAGTACAACATAAAGGCAGACAGCCACTGGGACGGGCACGGAGACATAAAACAACAATTCAAGAGGAAAAAAAACTATAAACAAAGAGCCAGACGGGCAGACAGCCAGTTGTTCATGAGAACAAACCTTAATACCTACCAGGATGAGTCTTTTGATGGGTATTCAAACCTGGTAATTTAAAGAAGTGTGTTTGCGTGTGCTTATGTGTATTCACTGACTCTAACTCAGTTGACTTCTTTGAAGTTGTAAAAGTTTAAGTACATTTTTATTACATGGGCTTGTTTTACTATATGAGATTACAACCTGATATTCCCACTTGTAAATGCTTTCTCTTTCGCTTTGAGTGGTTTTGGATACCAGTTTTTCAAATCAGTCACAACACATATGTGTTAAGATGTAAATGATAAAACTGGAAGAGGTTATCACCATTCAGAAGAATGAACACACACAGAGGAGGCTTCTTATAAAAAGAGGGTTCTGACTCTGCACACACAATGAGTCAGTAAATAAACATGACAAAGCGTTAAAGAGATATAATTATAATTGGAATCTACTTTTGTCATTCAATCACAGGGTGAGGAGATCTTTCTGGACATGTTTGAGGATGAATACAGAAGCATGACGGTTCGTTGGCCTTCGTTTGATCTTCAAATCCGATTTACCTGACCTTATAAATGCGTATTTGTTTCTGGGGGGTTGGGGCTTGTGCATACTTACACTCTTGTCTGTACGTTGCAGAGTAAACCGCTGAACGTGGAGTATCTGATGATGGATGCGTCGGTGCTGCTGCCGCCCACCGGCACCCCGCTGACCGGCATCGACTTTGTCAAGAGGCTGCCGTGTGGCGACGTGGAGAAGACGCGCAGGGTGAGTCGTGCCGGATAATCCAAACTAGTGGCGGGAACACACCTAAAATGTATTGGTCTGAAAATACTAACGATTCACTGATGTCAAAGTCTGACCTGTCGTGCTGCACCTCTCTCCTCACAGGCGATCCGCGTGTTCTTCATGTTGCGCTCCTTATCACTGCAGCTGCAGGGAGAACCTGAGACGCAGCTGCCTCTGACCAGACCCGAAGACCTTATCAAGACGGATGACGTCTTAGATCTCAGTAAGACGCACACAGAGAGGCATTCTACTTCATACATGGATGTTCAAACTCGAGAAATAGAGTTAGGTTATGCAAGGGCAATATAAAGGTCACTTCCTAACTAGAAAAACAAACATAAACAGCCCTGTCACCTCCCGCAAAAAATAGTCTCTTAAAACTAAAATGGATGTTTTTTTAGTTTGCAGTTACTCAAAGTATTTTGAATTATCAGATGATCTGAATTTTAACTGATAATAAAATAGTAGAAAGTAGTAGAAGTAGGTCTGTAAAGTTGCTCTCTCCTAACTTTGGTACAGTGTCACAATGCAGTATTGCAATCTCCCCAAATAAACTCATCTGTCTACAAATGCTGCATATATATATATCAGACAAACATCGGTGAGTCTCTCATGCTCTCTTCAGAAGTGCAGAAAAACAAGTGCAGTTGTAATATTTCCTATGCACATGCAAGCACAGTCACTCTTACAGTTTCCCACACACAGAAATAACCTGAACAGTCTTCTCTTGCTAAATACAGGTGCACACATGATGCTTTGGAAATTTGCACGAGCTTACTCCTGGCAGGCAGGATATGACACGCATAGCTACAGAGTAAACAAGAGCGATTAAACTGACTCAGGCAACTTTGCAAATCAGTACTTATTGCTGCGTGCATATATGTTTAAGTTGTATTTACATTCAACAATATAGGTGCAGATATACTACTGCACCTGGCAGCTTTTATAATTTCACAACACTCCCAGTAACGCAACGCTGTGTTTGCTCAAACAGCGTGTGGACAGCGTGTCTGCACATGGTGAAAGCAGCATGCGAGCAGAGCAACAGCCGCTTCCCACATTTGTCGCAGGATGCGTTTTAGCAGTGTATCACCTGTGTTTTGCAAGAGCAGAGTCACTGTACCTATGCAGATAAAAGACTCGAAGTATGAAAATACCCCTCATATGGCGGCTGAGCACGTGAAGCGTGACTTGTAACGTGAGCTGAGGTGTAGCCCGTGTACACCGCTACAGTGATGAGAAGCACAATGTTGTTAGTATATGTACCAGTTGTCAGAAAATAGAAGATTTAAGCTTGAACTGCCGGGATGCACTGAAATATATGAATAGTAGTAGTTACTCATATTAAGAAGAATCGTGTGTTAGAATATTTCCTTGTACTTTCCGAATCTAGAAGTTGCATGATTGTAACCTTTTAATCACCTTTTAGGATTAAAAGGACATTAGTTGGTACAGATGTTTAGTCATCTGTAATGACGAGGTGTGGTTTCATTATTTATATTTCCCCTCTGATTGTCTATTTGTCTTAACAGAGCATATTTTAAACATGCATGAGCAGGATTTACCTATTCTGTTCTCAAAAATAGCTTTTACTTTAAATCACATATGTCAAAGTCAAGGCCCGCGGGCCACATCCGGCCTGCGAGAGGGTTTTTTCTGGCCGGGATTATATACATTTATTATTAGAACTGGCCCACAGGCAACTGCACGCCAGCAGCATCCAGGTACTTTACGCGCACTAACGCACTACATTTCCCACAATTCAACAGGGGCGCTCCGAGCAGAAGGCCACTTCCTTTCATTATTCATCAGCGGGCATTAGCGTCACTTCAAAAGTTTCAGATAGCCTACCCTTAAAAATGGCAAAACGGACTTTTAAAACAGGGTGGGAATCGGAGTACATGTTCACGGAGGTAGCTGGATAACCTCTGTGACTTTTGTGTGGAGAAAGTGTGGCGATGGTGAAAGAGTTTTGATGGACTTGTTTAAAAGATGAGACACCACCAAGTATCAGCCACAGCTTCAAAAAAGTGAACATTACTGTGCAACGTATTCAGAGTTTTTACTCAGTTAAAGTTTAGAAGTGAACTATTTGTTTTCACACCCCATGTGACTTTTCCTTTTCCTCATGTTATAGATATTTGCACTTTATTATTGTATTTCAATCCAATTTGTTTTAAAAAACTATTTCAATTGAGTGAATTATAGAAAATTGCTGATATTATTTATTTCTTAGAAGTAAATTTAGGCCATTTTTGCTATATCCCTGAGAAGTAATACTGATGGTGCCTTGAGTAATACCGCTTCATTCATTTAATGTTCATGTTTTGGGGATTTTTACATAAAGCTTTTGTCCCTGTTGAAAATTAAAATTTACTAACAGAGCCATAAGAAATTATTTATTTGATCATATAGTAATTATTAATATGTTATAAGTATTATTTTTAGGGTTTCAGTCTGTTTGATGGGGATCACTAGACTATATGCGGTCAATTTATTTTTTTTTCAATGAATGTTCGATCAGTCCAGCCCTTGGCTTGTTCCTTAATTTTTCATCTGGCCCAAATGTCCATTTGACTTTGACACCCCTGCTTTAAATGATTGGTCACTTGACAGAAAATTTCTCTGCAGCTATTTTGATAATGGATTTACCATTTGTTATTTTTAAAACTAAATATCCAAGCGCTATTATTATTTTTATTTCCCCCCAGTGTTTCTGACCTTTTACAGACAAAATGATTAATCAATGAAATGAGACCCAGACATGACTTCATAGAAGTTTTAAGTTTCCCTTGGCTGATAATTACTTGTATCGTTATGTGCATTTTATGATGCAAACCCAGAATACCATTTTTAGCTCTTAAGTGTTTTCTTCCTCTTTCCTCCTCCCCCGTCTGTGCATCATTTCTGTTCTTCTGTCGTCCTCTGAACTGCCAAGATGAAAATCCTCTTACCCTTAAAGATCACTTTACTTGTTTTACTGCACGTAAAGTAGTTAAAACTTATGGTTTGTATTTTTTCTATATATATATATAAGTAGTGGAAGTATACCATTAAATTCACATATTGTTCCTTTTCGCCAACAGAGGATTTCCTTGTAAATTCCAGGGGGTTGTTTACCTAGTAGTGATGACTGTACCATCTGTGGCTTATTTTGGTTGTCGTGGCCTTTATGAGTTATCAAACCATCAGTGGTTTCGGTACTTTTTTGGAAACACTTGCACAATGGCTAACGATTGAACCTGCAAAGTGGTTGAATAAATTGATCGAGCCCGTGACGCTGCAAGATGCCTTCAGATACTGAAATGCCATCGCATATGCACCTTTTATTTCTCATAAAATGTATTTTTTCAAAATCTCGAAAGAGCCTTAATAAGCAAATATCAACAATTTACTGAGTTCTATTTCTTGTGATGAATATGCTTTTTTATGAAGCTCTACATAAATGGTGTTCATCTAAACCTATGAAATAAAAATATAATCTACTCTCATGATTTCATGATTTAGCTTTTGGAACAAAGGGTGAGTATCTCATAAAAGTCAACAGACAGATTGTATTGAAACCAAATGTCTCCTGGTAGCTTTTCTTTCAAGTATAATTCAGTGGTTGAAACTGAGTGTTTTTTATGATTCAAAATGACAAAAAAGTCAAAAAGCCTAACAGGGAGTTCACATCGTGTGAGATATGCATGCGTCCCTTTTTTTTGCCGATCTGTGTTTTTTACGTTAATTTTCTTTGGTCCAGATTATTACAAAGGGATTTTCCTTCTCGGTGACCATTTTTCCTACCACTGCTGCCATTTCACAACATCCTCTAAAAAACAATCGACCACTAAAAATCTGCTATGTTAATGTTTGTGTAACCGGAGTCGCAGTTCTGTGGGTAGTGAATTGCCTTGAAACTAGAACAAGGCTTTTGATTCCCGCCAGTTGGCAAAAGAACGCTCGAGCCAGGCTGTGTAGTAGTTTAAAACATGCAAAATAATCACATTCAGATTGACAGTGTGCAAGAACCAAGTTCAACAGGAGTTTATTGTTTCATTGTTGATTTTTTTTTATTTGATTATTGCAAGTTATCCCTTGCTCAGGGATCTGGAGTTAAGAGTTTATTGATTCTTATTGCACAGCCCTTTAAGAACTTTGTTCAATGGGAATTTGGTTGTAGTACAAAAATAGACCCAGAGTGTCTACTAAGATTAACCTCTAACCCAGAACATATTATTAGCACCTGGAAGCAACTCTTGAAACCGTGATTTCCCCATTTTGTCTGTTTTGAAAGCTATAAAAAAAAAAAAAAGTCCAGTTTCACAGATCCCAAAAGCTAGTGGATCGAGTCAATTCTGAACATTCCTCTTTCCAAGCCTTTTTATGACCAGGCAGGTTGACCTCCTTCTACCAACTTCTGTAGATGTGACTCCACTTCTACAGAAGTTGGCAGTGGGAGGGTTTTCACTCACTACCAGAGTAAAGAGGGACTTCCTCTGCAGCTGCAGGTACTTTTGTGTGGGCAACCCTAACCCCTGCCATGTGTCTGCACATCGGTCTGACATTGAGAAAAAACACTGGACACAGAAAATGGATTAGGCAGGATACATAAGAATAGACATCAAGGAACCCAAAAACATGCCGTACCTAGTAAATGGCAGCAACTTGAAGAAATGCATTGTTGGTACGTCAGTCTGCTTTTGCTACGTTATACTTAGAGCCAGGTTGAGTGATATTAAAAAACAAAACCAGTGTGGTTTCCTGGTAAACTAAGGTGAGGATTACATTAGTAATCTGCTTCCCCAGTGAAATGACCCTTTTCAGCTGCAATCAGGTTTCTTTCAGCAAAACAAAAGAGCGTTGCTTACGGTTTGTCGTATGTCTGTTGTGCCCATTTTGATGTCTTAAAAACCTCTTTTTGAAAATGTGAAGGTCCATACAGTTTTAGTTATATTTTTTTCAGCCACATTATCAGCATGGCTTTAGGAATGGCATCAATCAATGGGTCCACACTGAAATATTTTAAGTTATATGGAATATTTTTATGAAAAGTGTCCAGTGGATGAATCCTAATGCCTGTGGGGATCCCCTGACTTTTCAACTTGGGCATACTGTTGACAACGTCATGGTCTGATTTATTGCCATCATGTTTCCCATCTTTTCAGATAACAGTGACCTAATAGCCTGTATGGTGGTCAGTAAAGATGGCGGCCAGGCCCAGAGGTTCCTCGCCGTGGATATCTACCAGATGAGTCTGGTGGAACCAGAAACCAAACGCCTCGGATGGGGGGTGGTCAAGTTTGCCGGCCTCTTGCAAGTGAGGGAAAAGTGTGTGTGTGTGTGTTTGTGTGTGTGTGTGTGTGTGTGTGAAGTCATTTGGAGCCTTGGTTGGGCCTACATATCATTTTCACTTTAAAAATGCTGGAAACATTTAGAGCACATAACGTAACAGTTGTGTGTTTCCTAATGAATGTTGGCACAATGAGTCATACTCTGTATTCTGCCTTGTCACTGTGACCTTTGATAAGTCAATGTTGCTTTTAATGTTTCCGTGGAACTGGTGACATATGAACTGCAGCACGGATGTGTGAATGTGTACAAAGTGACGTAGTGAAACTGATAAGCCTCGATTTGAATCTAGAAAATGAACTTCCCTTTGCTGACGTTATCCGCTAGGTGAGAATTCATAAATGTAAATAAGGTTGTCAGTAAAGTCCCATCATCTGTCAGCTCACTTTCTGTCCATTTGTGTTTTTTTTCTTCTCATCTGTCTCTCCCTGTTTGATCTATCAGGACATGCAGGTGTCGGGCGTTGAAGACGACAGCCGAGCGTTAAACATCGTCATCCATAAGCCCAGCTCCAACCCCCACGCCAAGCCGCTGCCCATCCTGCAGGCCAACTTCATCTTCGCCGACCACATCCGCTGCATCATCGCCAAGCAGCGGCTGGCCAAAGGTCGCATCCAGGCCCGGCGGATGAAGATGCAGAGGATCGCAGGTGAGTGGATGACTGAAAGGCGAGTCCTGCCTTTCAGTCACACGGTCCTTGAACCTCCCACCATGCATTTATGTTATCACCCACGTGGCTGTGTACATACACACTGAATTACGTATGTACTGTGAAAATGTTAAAGACCAAGATATCAAAATTTAAGACTTTTTCAAACCTTTTTTCATAGTATTATTCCAAAATTTATGTAATTAATGTCTCTAAAACTTTTTAAGACCCCCTACAGGAAACTTGTACAGTACAAAAGTGAGTAAGTCACATTTTTGTAAATATTTTACTATATCATTATATGAAACGAAACAGAATATATGACACTTTGACAGAATTTAAAGTAGTCCTGTAGCACAAACATATGGCCATTTATGTCTTGACTGCTGGCAACAATATAGAGTTCATCATCATCTCTTCAGTGATATTTGTTGTTTATTGTTCAGGAAAAGTGAAAACTCCACATCTGTTGCTCCTTTACGCAGCTCTGTTGGACCTGCCTGTGCAGCCCAGTGCGTCGGATGTGTTGGGTTTTGGTCAGACGCCCCACGCCTCGCCCAGCGGCCTGCCCTTCAGGTTCTACGAGCAGTCCAGACGGGCCCCCAACGACCCCACGGCCAACCGGTCGGTGTTCGCCTCCGTCGATAAAGTACCAGGTGACGCACAGATAGACGGCAATGCCCGCTCTTCACAAACGCTGCCTCACACTCAGGGGATCCTGTTGTATGATCTGTGTGTTTTAAGTGTGTAAGTGATGAAGCCAAGGAGGAAACGGAATAGATTAACAGCGTTTTCTAGTTTAAAAGCTGAAATAATTAGCTGCTCTACACTAAGCTCCGCCCACTTTATTGTGGTCCAATTATATGGAAGGATTTCATTTCAGACCCCCTTTAGTGTTCCTACCTCACTGGGAAATACAGTAAATCATAATATTTCCTTCACAAACTTGCCCCAGCGTTCAAACCAACGTGTGATGGAGCGATGGAAATGGGTTTGTGATCCATTCTTGTGCGATCAGGAGACTTTCCGTAGATTTAGAGCGTTTGTGTAGTTATGGGATTACCAAGAACACAACAGAAACGTTGTGTATTTCCTTTCATTTCACATTAAATACCTTTTTTTTTAAAATATAGTTTTCCAGCTAAATCGTTTTCATGGATTCAAGCTACCAGCTGCCGTCGCTGAATCAGCGTCTTTGTTCGTCTCAGCAGCGAAAACCTGCTTTACGTTGAAATGACTTTGAAATGAGAAGTTCCTGAAATCCAGGATCCGTCACTGTGAAACTGATGTTCTCAGAATTTTGAGTCAACACATGTTGCATAATATTGAAAGTTGAAATTATCGTCTATGTATTTGCTTGTATCTAAGAATTAGCTCTGGGTTTGGGGTAAGCTACAATAGCATTATAGGTTTTTAAAAAAAGTAGTTTGAATTAACTTATTCATAAGAATAATACGTCTGTACAGGGGTCCACATACAATTTCCGTATTTAACTTTATTTAAATCCTAGTTGATGGACAGAAACACATTTTGAAAGGCAACCGCACTCATGTCAGGGTCAGGAATGGTCCTGAAACAGTGGAAAAAAGTTTCCCAGTGGTTAACACATGCGCATGTGTGTGTGTTTGTGTGTGTCTCTGTCCGTGTGCGCCGTCCCCCAGGTTTCGCGGTGGCTCACTGTGTGTCGCAGCACAGTCCCTCTCCCCTCTCCTCCCCCTCGCCTCCCTCCAGCGGGAGCGGGAGCACAGGAAGATGTGACTCTGTTACTGCAAGCACTATATCGGCTCAGAGCCCCACAGGTAGCACACACACACACACACACACACACACACACACACACACACACACATAAACACAAAGATGTACTCATGGTATATTTTGTTTGGGCAAGTCAGATTGTGATTAGAGCTAGAGGTGTGGCTAAGTCAGTATATCTGCAAACATGTCTCTTCTGCACATGGAATGAAGTATTTACCCATGCCTGCACCGCAAAACACACACACACACACACCACAAAAACACCATAGTTCTCAGTCCTGTCAGTGGAGTTCTTGGTACATTTGATCTAAGGATTGTATATGTGTACATTGCACATCAGAATTCCTGTTAAACTGGTTACAGAGAAACTCCACATCTCAGGCCATCGTCCCTGTAGAGCTTTGCATCTGTTCAGGCTTGTTTCACACAGTGTGGTAGTGTGAAGGTTAGTGAGTGTTTCACGCTGAACAGCATCCTCACTCGGTTTGTCTGCCGTGCGTGGCGATTGCTCATCATAACCACGAATTGTGATTCAGCGCTTTATCGGCCAAGAAAAAAACTGGTTTCACATGTCAAAGTTTGCAATTATTTTCGCAACCACTTTGGATTTACATGTTGTCCGGCTCATCTAGAGTTGGAGGCAGTAAAAATCGTGTTTAAACGTGGGCTTTGTTCTATCTTTTGATGTGAGTTTGCTGTCACAGAGTTAAAATTATAGTTCTGCGTGTACAAAGTGCAGAATTAGACATCTCCTGGTGCTGCTTGTAGTACATGTTAAGTAAATGCAGCCTGGCCGGCGTGCAGCTCTTTTATTGACATGCTCGGAAAAAACACAACCTTGTGATAAAGAATGTGCTCCTTCTTTCAAGTTATGAACAATGATTGGTTGTTTCTCGATAGATCTGTGCTTTGTTGCTCAGTCAGCGTCATGCGTGCAGCATAGCACTTCTGGCTTTTTGTTACTCACTGATCAGTTTTCTGAGCGAGAAATCTGCATTTCAGTAGCACCAAACTTTTTGACCTTTTGCCCCATTTTTAGGTCTTAAATTTGAGAGCTCTCACAGAGCAGGTGTGTCATCATCATCAGTCATTTCGGTCAACATTGCATCATTCAGTAATCCTCAGGGCACTTCTTAAATGTGTGTTGGCCACTTTTCAGTTTTTTTATATATATATATATATATATATATATATATATATATATATATATATATATATATATATATATATATATATATATATATATATATACTTTTAACGGGGTACAAATACTTTCGCTAGGCACTGTTTATTCTGGAGGTTTTTACAGATTGGCCATGGGTTTGTGATTTGACATTTGATTCCTAAAACGAAAACATGTTGGAAATGGCTCATTTTCATTATTTATTATTATAGCAGAAATCCTGTAGTACAAAAAAACATCTGTCCTACTGTAACGCTCTCCCCTTCTTCCCCCTTAGATGACGGCACGTTTTTGGAGCACACCCCTCTCTCCTCATCGGGCGGTGAAGGGGAAGGAGGCGGCGCGGAGGTCCCGCAGGTCCCCTCCACCCCCCCGACCCCGACCCCGGCCCTGGCCCCGAGCCTCACGCCGGCCTCCCAGCCCACCATCTCCCTCCTCACCGACAGCACCGCGGACGCCCTCAGCGTGGAGTCGCTCACGCTGCTGCCCCCCGCCGACCCCCCGCACCTGCACCCCTGCGCCAGCCACGCGGCCCTGCAGAGGCCCGAGGCCTGCATCGCCGAGGAGGAGGAGAACGAAGAGGACGACGGAGGGGAACCCCGGGAAGGAGGGCAGACGGACGAGGAAGAGCGAGAAGAAGAAGAGGAGGAGGAGGAGGAGGAAAAGGAATCTGCACACACACCCACTGACGAGGAGCCCGAGGAGCCAGAGGGCGGCGGCGCAGCAGAAGACGAGGCGCCTGCAGACGGACACGCGTCCTCAGAGGCACAAAAAGCGGCTCAGCTGCAGGAACAGGAAGACTCAACGAGTCCAGAGTGTGAACAGCAGGCCGACGACGCAGACATACGCACCGAGACACCAGACTCACCTGAACTCGACTAACGTTCACGCCCATGCACTTAATCCCCTCTCACACACACACACACACACACACACACACACACACACACACAGAGGACAGTGAAGTGCGATAGTACAACTATCCAGCTTAGCTGCCGTATATTTTCATGTTGCGACCTGTTGGTTTTGTGTGATGTGAATAGTCTAAAAAAAAAAAAAGGCTTTTGGAGGCATCTCAACATTTGTGTTTGCACATGAAGAAAGATTCTTTTTACTCACGAAACGAGAGGAAGGAGACGGACGGCGGAACTCGTGGGAAAGCTCGAGGCACGTTTTTCGGGAGTGATTTTTAGCGTCGAGGGGCGCAACCAGCAACGTTTTTTACTCATTCCGATTGATGGTCCGTCTGCTCAGAGACACACAACGTTCCACATGCTGCTGCTGCTGCGAGGTTCTAGACCCTTTCTGTTTTTTTGTTTTTTTTCTGTGTTCACCGCTGATGTTTTGTGGCGGTGGTCACGACTATGCTAAAAACACACAAACACAACGAGTAAGCTGCGTTTGCATGTCCCGTTTGCAGTGACTGCCTACGAGTACTGCCACTGGTCCGCTGTGTGTTTGCTTGTGTTTGAGATTTAGTTCTTATTGTTCCACGTGTAAACTAATGATCCATTCATTTCCCGATTACTGCAGTGTATATTTTTTAAGAAAACAAAGAAAGTATTAAATGATCTAAAGTAAGGAGGAAGAAAAATGCAAAACATTCATTCAATGTCAAGATGGTGTAACTCATTTATTTTGGCCATCCTGTTCCCTGTTTGTTTATTTTATTTTGGATGAATGGAACCTGAGATGCAACATGAGGTGTGTGAAAAGCAGCAGAGTTGGTTTCCATCAGTGTTCATGTCTGTGGCTTACACTTTAGTGCAGTCTGAACAATGCATTGTATTTTAAACATATGCAACAGTAAGCCTCAGTGGTTTGGCTATTAGTTCATCTTCCATTTTATATTAATCAACTTCCTGCCCGGAGGGATAAGCTAATGTGTGCTCATCATTCAGACTGATTGGCAGATAACGTGAAAGAACTAAACGGTAGTGCACTAGTAAAACATGATGCATTGTGGTAGAGTAATCGACTGTTCATTCTATACAATGAGAATTTCAGCCTGTGGTGATGCAGGTGTGCCACTGGTTTAGAAAAAAACATCTTAAAAAGCATTTTGTATTGTTTTATATGTTTAGAAAATGGATTTTTCTTGATTTTAGATGATACAGAGTGAGAGTTTCATAGAGATCAGTGATGTGAGACGTGTCTTCAGGTCATCGCCACAACATCGTGTTGAATGTATCTGCAGGTTGCCCCTCAGACACTTGACCTCGGCTCAGTTTCTTTTCTTTTTTCTTTTTTAAATTCTCTGTAAATAGAAATCTCTGAATCTGAGCTGGCGATAGATTCCTCGAAACATTTCCTGCTTATCTTCGATGACACATTTTAAAGTCGGACTCACATTTCGTCTGAAACGCTCAGCGCCGCTTCCCAAAGTTACTTCTAAAATTTACATGTAATGTGTTTACACGAATCACTCCCCAACATCCCTCAGACGTTTGTATATCCATTAACCAGGAAAGCCAAATAGTGGAATAACAATGTTAACACACAAACAGCAAAACTTGCCCTCACATACATGGCAGAATGTTCTGAGGTCAGCGTCTAGGGGCAAACCTCCTCCTCCTTTAATCGGCTGAATAAAGCTCTAGTGCTGCAATAATCTTAAGAGCTACTTAATGATGGGCGGGATGAATGTAGTGGACTAGTTCTGTAAACCGCCGCTTTATTTGATCAACGTGAATGAGTCTGACTCATGACCTGATTTTTTTTTTATTGATTCTTAGGAACAAAGCACACTCACGGATTCTTTAGAACATCTCCTTCCTCTTTTATATCTCACCTCCCTCCCTTTCCTGTGCCATGGTCATTCAGCCCAAGTCTTAAATGCTCCGTCACTCTTTATTTTTTAAACTCTGTACAGTCAAGTTTGTAAATGAGAAATTCAGAGCAATACTTTTTTTTTTTCTCTTCTTTTCCATCCGGCTCCCTGTAAATAGCAGCAGAATGATAGGGACGAAGAGGCTTGGCACGAGGAGCATCTGTAGGGAAGCTAGCGGCGGTTCGGAGGAACGACGGGACGCCGCGTTTGCCGCGAACCGCCGCCAACCTCCACCCAAACGCCATGACAAGCTTCCTTTATTAAGTCTCTTGATTGTAGTGTGTGTGTGTGTGTGCGCGTGAGTGTAATAATGTTTGTATGCTCTGTAAATTGCTTCTGGCTTTTAAACATGTAATTATTGTTAATGAACTGAAACAGAGGAATAAAATAAAGACCTGCAATAAATTATTCTACTTAACACCAGCGGCAGCAGGACCTCTGTCATTGGGTGATGTGTGAAACAGCCAAACTGCAGCATTAGGCTGTATCCAACATTATGTAAAGGAGCAGCGTCTTGCGTTACGTGTCGGTTTCAGCTCGTTTGAATTTGAGCGCGTGAGGCCGAGAGACAGCGTGACGTCGCCTTCACACGTTCTACGCCGGGTTCCTGCGGCGGCTGCAGGAGCCCTCAGTCATCTTGCGGTCGGCGCGTGTCGCTTTCATCACCTTTTATCACCTTTTCCTCTCTTCAGGGAAGTCTCGGTGTGTGTGTACGCAAGCGTGAACCGTGTTCCTGGTACTGCAGCGATACCAAGACACTTTGGTGTGTGTGTGTCGTTTTTTCTCTTTGCCCCAAAACCACAGTTCAGCAGTACTTTGAAGGTCTGACTATAGAGATCTTAAGACAGATTTGATGGGTGGATATGTATGTGTGTGTGTGTGTGTGTGTGTGTGTGTGTTTGTTAAGATCATTCTGGAAGATTTTTCAAAGATTGTTTCACAGCAAAACGTGTCAAGTGCACAAATCCACATCTAAAAAGGTTTTTATTGCCACATGTTCACACAGACCATTAAAGGACCCCTTTATATTAACATCCCTATAATTAAAAGAATGATTACCATCACTTTTTTTTGCATTTAAGGTGAACCCAGAAGTTGTATTTCCACAGCTCTCTTGTTGTCACCACAGCCATCACTTTAATCCCTCAGAAAAACCACCGTGGCGTCAGTGAAAGTGTGGTTGAGCTCCATATTCAGTGTACGAATATGAGAGTGGAGTCGACCTTCTCATCCAACTCTGACCAAGAGGATAAAAGCACATTGACTATCATTATAATCTGTCATAAATAGTGTCTAACCCGTTTGTTGTGTAACCTATCCTTTCTTACAGATGTCCCTCCCTCCTCATCATACTTAAAACTGATTACTTATTTTAACTCTTTTATAAATTGTATGAACTTGATGGGATCGCATCTCACCGAGATTGTACCGGATGATTAAAAAGAAAAAAAAAAATTTCCTGTAAAGCCCTCATGCTGTGATTTCTGAGATATCCTACTAACAGGAAACTCTAATTCCTGTAAATTAGTTGAGTAGAACAGTAAAAAAAAAAAAAAAAAAGTCACCTCTGGTGACTTGAACTCTTCACAGAAAGAGAAAGTCGCCAAACGGCTTCACGAGAATACGTGGAATCGGCGTCTGGTCACTGGAAGCCGTGCCAGAAAGAAATGGAGTAACGGGTATCACCGTTGTGCGTTTCATTGAGCGAGACAATGCGAGCACGATGCCAAGAACACAGGGTCCACTTATCAAGTGTCACAGTTCCCTTATTTTAAAAGACACACATCCTTCTTTGTTTTGTCCTTGGCTTCTATGTGGGCATCTTGTTTCTCAAGGATCTATTTACAGTGTAAAGTACTTGTGTGTGTGTGTGTGTGTGTGTGTGTGTGTGTGTGTGTGTGTGTGTGTGTGTGTGCAACTTCCAAGTGGAGAATTCTAGAGTAGTCAGCTGATACGCACACAGCCCCACAATACCTCACTTCACGTTTCACTAACGTCCCAAAACCTGAGCAACTCTGATAGAAACTGTCACATATGTTTCATCCCTCACCATCCTAGGCTTGCAACGTCGCACACACACACCAAAAAGTGAAACTTGATTGCAAACACCAATATTTTTTTTTTTTTAAAAAGGGCTATTTTATCCTATAATATATATTTTTTAATGTATTTAATCTTCTGTATCATTGACTCATGTTTTTGAATGTTATAATAATGTTGTTATAATTACATCATCACGCTAGGCCCAGGAGAATGAAATGTAAAAACAAAAACACCCCATCAGATCATGAAGTTTTATGGTAAGGTTTATGAAAACAGCCAAATCGAGACCGACCTCTTCTGTTTTCTTACGGCTCAGCGTGTCTGCGTTTGATTCCCACACCTTCTGTAATAGAAGCTATTAATAGCTGATATCTTGATATAGCAGCCGAGTTAGTGTGAAAACTAGCATGACTCTGCCCGACAGTGATGAATCTGAGGTTAATTATCACATCGGCTGTAGACCAGCGTACTGAGAAATGCACATGTTTTATACGTTCACTGTGCGTGTATTACGTTCTGTCCAATAGTCAATGGGAAAACGGGGAATCTGGCAGAATGTGGATGTGGAACTGTTGCTTTCATTTCATGCAGAGCCTCTCTACGTGTCCCGTAAGGTGATACTTTCACTAGATCATTTCTTTCCTGTGAATGTCAGGGTATTTCCTGCAGCAACGCCGTGGGAAAATTAAAAAAACATACACTTTTAAGACACAATGAGGAGAGCAGAAACCTGAGGGAGGAGGCCGACCTGCAGGCTGCTGCTGCTCCTCTGTGTGTTAGACGAGAAATAAACAGCCAATCACTTGATTGACAGGCAGGAAGACGTGATTGATGCAACGGCTGACTTTCCTACCTAATCTATCCGCTGTGTTCTTGGCACAACAGTCCAATATATATATATATATATATATATATATATTCCAGCTGCATGTAGGTTGTGTGTGCACATTCCTGAGTCACACACCCACCGAGGAAAAAGCGTTCACCTTGGTTCAGTGTGGCAACGCCCGTCACAGGTCAGTCATTGTTGGAAGAAACAGAAGCCGCTGAAAACACATTCCAGCAGTGGGGAGGTACTCGGGTACTGTACTTGTACTTCACGTTTAAAGTTTTCGTCAGCTTTAGTATTTTAACTTTCAAGCTACCCTGCACTACAAATTCAGCTAGATTTTATTTTCAGATATCATAAATACACTTATGAGGAAGTTATGAGTGCCCACAAACCTCCAAACTTAAATCTGTGGGATCATGCATCTTCTGCTTTTTATTAGAAAGGTTGATTTATTTGTAATTTAAAAAGTACAAAAAGTTAGTTAAACATTCCCTGAATAGATCTTTTATGCAAATATTTTTAATTCAGGACTTGTTAATAAGTATCAGTCGATTTTAACCACTATTGAATTTTTCAATCTACTTTTTTTAAATTATTATTCCGCTCTTGTTCTTTACATATAACTTATGTAAATTATTCATAACTAAAATTAAACGCCAGCTCTAAATTTTACCCCGACCTCGATTTAACATGTCTCTGTCAAACCACTAACCCCAAAAGTTTCCCACTTCCTACTGAGGAAAATTTGAATCTGCACTAGGTTCTCGTTAAGTTCAAAGTATTCAAACACACACACATCAGTATGTGTCACCTCTGGCCCTGTTTCTGGTAAGCGTGTGTGTGTCTGCGCGTAACAGTCCGTTTACTACCAAGCAACATCACCCATCTGTCATTCTGCCCTACAGAGATGAATCACTGTGGTGACACTACTGTACGATATGTTGCTGCGTTTCCTCTTCGCCTGTCTGCCCCGCTCCAGACAATGTGTGATTATCAAGGGGTGTGTGTGTGCGTGCGCGTGTGTGTGCGTGTGTGTGTGTGTGTGTGTGTGTTGTCCCGCCCTGTCTGTCTCCACGCCTACAAATTCCTGCTACTCCTGCAGATTCACAGAAACCATTCACTAGAGACACAATCAGTACTACAGGGTTGCGTTAGTTTAAATAAACTGTGGTTTAATAAAAAATATATTAGAAAAAAAAAATACCTCTACTTTACTTTACAGTACAAAATGTCTGTGACCTAGATACTAAAAGATTCACAGTGAGGTCCGACTTTCACCACATTAGAGTATTTTCAATCCGCTGCGGAAACATAGGCTTTTCCACCGGGTCCTCCACCATTCCTCCACGTTTCTATGAGTCCGTTGTGTTTCGGAGGGATTCTGCCACGAGCGGGCGGCGGTCACCTTTGACCCCGGGGTCGTCGTACTAGCTCCGTTATTTTTCCTGAACTTGTCCGTTAATGCAGAGTTTTCCGTCTGTTCCTGCTTCGACCCAGTCCGTAATGTATGACGATGTCCTTTATGGAGCATGTTGCAGCCCCCTGCTTTAAAAGAGGGGGCGGGGATTGTCCGTAACCACGGCAACGTGCTCCAGAACCCGACCCCAGGCCTCGCCGAGCGCAGCCTCCTCGGGATGAACAACAACACTGTCAGAACGCCACAGAGTGGGCTCATAATTTGAAGGGGAACTCCAACAGGAAGTCCTGGACAACGTGGGTGAGCGGCAGGCCGGGGACGCCGCCCTCGCCGCCGCACAGCTCCATGATGCGCTTCCTGCACAGCTCCTGCAGCGTCGGCCGCCATTTCCTGTACGGGACGCTCAGGCTCTTCTTGGGCGCGTTGACGTAGTGCTCCAGGAGGGCGAAGAGCGACGCGAAGCTGCGCTCGTTGCCCGCCAGCGAGAACCTCTGGCGCCTGTAGTCGATGCGCACGCTCACCGGGCCGCCCTTGGCGTGGTAGGACAGCGTGAAGAACACGTCCTTCTGGCGGCTGTCGCGGATCAGGAAGCTGCCGAGCGGCGCGTCCCGCAGCATGCGGTGGGCGTCCTCCACGCCCAGCGGGCCCCAGTAGAAGCTGCTGCGCTCGAGCTTGGACGCCGTGTCCGTGATGATGCGGCAGTCCTCCCTGGAGCCGAAGGTGGGGAAGTGGGTCAGGTAGGCCGGGGGGGCGTTCTGCTGCGCCGGGGCGGGCCGGGACTGGAGGCGGCGGGGGTCGGTGCGGCGCGGGGTCAGGGGGAGCCTGGGCGGCGACGGGGACGGCGGCGGCGAGGACGATGAGCAGGTTTTGTCGTGGCCTTCCACTGCGCTGTCGGCTACCATCCTACAGGGGAGAGAGGCCCCAGACCCTCTCCCATCGCTGACCACCACACTGACATCCTGGGGGGGCAGGACAAGACAGAAGAAGAGTTAACATCACAGTCGCCATAGCAACAAACAGTCCCAGTCAAGGTTCCTGTAAGGCCTTGAAAAGTCAGTGTGTATGTGTGCGTGTGTGTGTGTGTGTGTGTGTGTGCGTGTGTGTAGGTTCAAAATCTGTGGTTTGGCTGATGTTGGCTATAGACTCTGCACACACACACACACACACGCACAGTTTTTTGTTTGCCATGGCCTTTTTTTTCCCTAGGATTACAAACTCCAGTTTGCTCTCCTGCCTGAGGCTGGACTGAACCTGTTGGATTAGACGTGGAGCTGCTCATCAGCTGAGTGCAAATTACACAAAAGATTTTTTTTTTTTTGGTCGTAATCCAATCACAGAAGGATGTTTCTGTGTATGCGTGAGTCACCTTTCCGACTAACGCCGCCGAAAGTCAGGGAAAGGTGACGATTGACCTGGCACCGCTTTATCAATATGTGTGTTATTTTATTTTTTATAAAAAATCTAATTCAATATTCTCTATGCCTGTCAATCACATCCATATAGTCAATCATAATTTTAAAAATTCTTTAAATTTTTTTTTTTCAGGGTATAGAGGAATTTGCTGCATTGTGTGGAAAAAAATGAACACAGTTTTAAATTTTATTTAATTATATTTATGCCTGACAACCAAGAACATATATTTAAAGATGTTAAAAAATATATATATATTTTTTAAATATTTAAAAAAAATTCAGGGTATAGAGGAATTTGCTGCTTTGTGTGGGAAAAAAATAACACAGTTTTAAATTTTATTTAATTATCTCTATTCCTGGCAACCACAAACATGATTGAAAAAATAGGCAAAATTATATATAACTTTTTTTTTTGGGGGGGGGGGGATTTTTTAGAAATATTTTTTTCAGTAAATAGTGTAATTTGCTGCATTGTGGGAAAGATGAACACTGTATTAAAAAAAAAGAAAAAAAAGCCTCCAACAGCAGCGTCTTACCGTTTCGTTGCCAGCAGCGGCGCGTTAAAACTCAGTCCTCATGTTTCTGCGTTAATATCCCGCAGGTTAATCCGTGCGTGGCGCGGCTTAATGAACCGAACCAGGGGCCCGTCAGAATCCTGTCCTCTGTGTCAGGTCCAGCGGACTTGTTCCGGGCTTTATATCTGCGTGGAGCCGCGGATCCGCCTCCTCTCCTCGTTTCTCCACAGCGCCGCAGTTTGTGCAGAAAAAGCAAAACGAAAGTGAAACCGAGCTGCGGCCCTGCCCCCCTCTGCTTTCACTTCATTTGAAGTCGCCTTTTTTTTATTTTTGAAGCTTTAAAAAAAGCACACACACACACACACACACACACACACACACACACACACACACACACACACACGACAGCTGGACGTTTACAATAAGACGCGTTAATTCGAGTAATGTCTGTGGGCTGTTTGTGGCTATAAACACAACATGCACAGACTCACATGATGTGACATTACTTATTCAAGGCTCCTGGATCCAGTCTTGCAATAATTAGTAGCCTGATTCTGAGATGATATCGAGTCAAATTAAACAAAGTAGGTTTAGTAAATTTAAAGTTCACATCTACTAAAGTGGGGCGACACGGTGGTGCGGTGGGTAGCACTGTTGCCTCACAGCAAGAAGGTCGCAGGTTCAAGACCGCCTTGGGCCTGGGTCTGGGGCCTTTCTGTGTGGAGTTTGCATGTTCTCCCCGTGTCTGCGTGGGTTTTCCCCGGGTACTCCGGTTTCCTCCCACAATACAAAAAACATGCTCAGGTTAATTGGTAAACTCTAAATTGCCCATAGGTGTGAGTGTGAGAGTGAATGGTGTGTGAATGGTGTGTGTGCCCCACGATTGGCTGGCGACCATCTGGGGTGTATCCCTGCCTCTCGCCTTAACGCGCTGGGATAGGCTCCAGCAGACCCCTGCGACCCCGAAAGGGAATAAGCGGGATAGACAATGGATGGATGGATGGATGGATCTACTAAAGTAGTGTTCATAAAGGCAGAGTATGCACAACTTTCCCTAAAAAATAAACATATATAAACTCAAATGTAATCCCTCCTAATCATCACCTTTTATCATCAATGTATATCTATGTGTGTGTGTGTATATATATATATATATGTGCATATATATACGTATATATGTGCATATATACATATATACGTATATATATATATATATATATATATATATATATATATATATATATATATATGTATATATGTATATATGCACATATGTATGTATATATGCACATATATATGTATATATATGCACATATATATGTATATATATGCACATATATATGTATAAATATGCACATACATATGTATATATGCACATATATATGTATATATATGCACATATATAGGTATATATGCACATATATATGTATATATATATGCACATATATATGTATATATATGCACATATATATGTATATATATGCACATATATAGGTATATATGCACATACATATGTATATATGCACATATATATGTATATATATATGCACATACGTATGTATATATATGCACATATATATGCACATATATATGTATATATATGCACATATGTATGCATATATGCACATATATATGTATATATATGTCAGGATCTCACAAACTGGACTCTTTTTTCTTGGCTCGAAAACAGTTCTTTTTATTTCTTTCCCGAACAAAACAAAGGTAGGTTAATTGTTTAATCTAGAAACAAAAGGTACCAACAAGGACTCCAAAACGGCAAGAAACTCAGGGAAATCACGACAGAATGTCAGCAGCAAAAGCAGAGAATCAGAAACATGAGCAGAGAATGTGAGGACGAACAGGTGAAGTGAGGGGTTTCAGTAGTGCACAGAACTCAACAGGTGAAGACAATGAACTGATTGACTGACAAGACCGAAAAAACAGTGCACTTCCTGTGAAAGTCCAGTGGGGGGCTCAGGCCTCCCTAGGAACCTGAGAGTATATAGATATGTGTGTGTGTGAGGTGCTGAGGTCAAGGAGGTCAGATTAAGTCCTCAACAGCAGCAGACGGTATTTGATGCAGTGTGAAGGAGGAGGAGGTGAATGCAGCAAAGAAGAACCCCTCCTCCGCAGACTGACCGTTTGGTCTCCACGCCATCAGACCCTGGGTTCCTCCACGCCAAAGGATGGCGTGGAGACAACGCGAGCGTGGCGGCGTTCTCCTGAAGGGCCCTTCCAACCTCCAACCAAACACCAGGTACTTTACTTCAGCATTTTCATTCAGTGCGACAGCTTCATTTACTTCTCAAATGCAGATTTTATATATATTATATTATATCCATCCATCCATCCATTTTCTATCCCGCTTATTCCCTTTCGGGGTCGCAGGGGTCTGCTGGAGCCTATCCCAGCGCATTTTATGGCGAGAGGCAGGGGGATACACCCCAGATGGTCGCCAGCCAATCGTGGGGCACACACACCATTCACACACCATTCACACACACACTCACACCTATGGGCAATTTAGATTTGCCAATTAACCTGAGCATGTTTTTTGTATTGTGGGAGGAAACCGGAGTACCCGGTGAAAACCCACGCAGACACGGGGAGAACATGCAAACTCCACACAGAAAGGTCCCAGACCCAGGCCCCAAGGCGGTCTTGAACCTGCGACCTTCTTGCTGTGAGGCAACAGTGCTACCCACTGCTCCACCGTGTCGCCCACTAGTATATTATATTTCATTTAAAATTATTATTAATGCATTATTCAGATCTCTATGCTATTTGTGTGAAAGGTGCCAAATGTTATGATGTCTTCACATTGATGAAATATTGAAATGTTTTCATATGTATTAAGAGATTAAACAAAACAAGCAGAATATTATACTACAATAGTATAACAAAAAGTTCTGAAAATACTTCTGCACCTTTTACTGAGGTAACCAATTTCAATTCAGGACTTCATTAATATTTCTTGGACTGTATTTATATGTTTAATTAAGTAAAGGATGTGATCTCTGAATACTTTGCCTGTTCAATAAGCAGATTTTAGATGTTACAAAGAAATAAGGTTTGCTCAGTAACATAAGTCTCATTTATGTGTAAGGGTCATTTCCAATTAAGGGGATGTGGTCAAAATAACAGAACGTCTGTCACATATCATATAACATAAAGAGGAAAATCACAGTTTTTTGTTTCAATTTACAGTTAATATAAAGGGAAACAAGCAGATGTTGACCATGTGTCATTGTCTCATACCCACAAGGGAAATACAAACAGGGCACTTCTTTATTCGGTGGTATTAGTAGACACTTCTGCAGAAAAACAAAAAAAGTTTCACCCAGACTTTTTATTTGCGGTTATTCACCCTGATTGTCAAATCCTAACAGTCATTTCACTATTTGACGAATCACATGTTAGTATGTTGTATGTGTCCCACCAACGAGACACCAGATAATAATATTCCTCTTTAGGCTAGTGTAGAGGCTCGTGAGGCCTAAGTCTATTTTTTCATCAGCACTCCATTTGGATTTTGGCTGCAGGCCTTTCTAGTTAATATGCAGCTGTGCTATATTTTGGCATTGGACTGTACTTAAGTAAGCATTTCTTACTGGTCTGCACATAAAAACGAGCATGCATGGATATCACATTTCAGGCGTTGCATCTCAGTAGCAGAGCACGAGAAATGAAAGTTAGAAGCAGTCTCCCACAACGCAGGTCCGGTTACATGTATAATGTAACGCTGTGAGAGGGGGAGACACACACGGCTCACTCCCCTCCACAGAAAGAGGGAGTCCGCTGAACAGAAAGTTAAGGAAGGGCTTAGCGCCAGCTGCTGCGGCCTTAAAGCTGCAGACACAGAAAGGGCAGGCAGCCAGGTGGTGCATGTGTATCTCTGTGTTGTGGAGGACTCTGATAGCCATCTAGCATCTGAACTATGTTTCAGTGTCACAGACACAGACAGGCCGACGAGACAAGGCGCTGGATGCCTGCGTCCACCTCTTCCTCTGCTGCATATCTCTCCCACTGTGTAATCAGCCACTCACTCATCCCGCCCTATGAAAGGCCGTGTGTCACAGTCTGCCTGTGTGTGCGCAGGTGCCGCGAGTTTCATTTCTGCTAAAACAGGGAGAGAGAGAAACAAGAGCACTGCTACGACAGCCAAGCTCACCAGTGTGTGTGTTTGTTGTGTCCGACAGCGAGTCGTGATTTGCAGCTCCACAAATGCCAAACACCACAGATCACCAGATAAACACATGCAAAAAAAATGATGAAATAAAAAGCTAACATCAGACAACACTGTGTTGTAATGGAAACGGTCTGGGATTAGTTGGATCCATTTGCAGAGTGTTTGTGTTGTAGACACATGAACCTCGTAACTTTTGCACGAGAGGGAAGAAGAAGGAATGCAGAGCGTGCATGCTCATGCTGACTTTTTTTTTCTTACAAGTCCTGCAAGAGTCCTACAAGTCCTGGTTTTAAGTGAACCATATGAGCTGTGTTGATGTATGTTTGCAGTGTGCTTGAGGTGAGACATACAAAACACCCTGAGTCATGACTGCTGATTATCATCTGTGGTCACAACACATCACATCGACATGTCACGGTATGAAGCTTCTAGGAAAATCCTGCAGGAGTGAACTGATGCCTGAATTCTCTTCTTGTTTAAAGGCTTTTCTCTTTTTTCAAATGTTCAAAAGTTTATTGCATTTACAAGCAGGTTCTTCTTTTTTTTTTGCACCAAAGTTCTTCACTACTAGATATATATATATATATGCATATATGTACAATCATGGGAATAAAAGAGAGTCGATTTCAGCCAGAGAATAAAAGCAGGCCTTGTGTTAACAATCCCAGCCTGTAGAGGCCTCAGGAAGCCTCTACAGGAAAAATGTCTGAAAGCCTTTCTTTTTCCATGAATAGCCAGAGTATGGGGGGGGCTGTGATATATGTCAGGGGGTGGGACCATGGAGAGATTTATAGAAAGAGAGGTCCACATTTTAAAGTGGAAGTGCATCCAGGATGGGGGTGATGTGCTCTTGTTTCTTGTGGGTCGTCTTAATAACAAAGTTACAAACAAAGAGTTGGAAAAAATGCTGTGGCACTGGTATGGATTTCATCCTCCTGCTTCTAGGCAACCAGAGGGACATCGATCTAGGTATCATCAACGCGTGTTGTTTTTTTTTTTTATATATATTTTTTCCTGGAAGCTCCCTGTGTCACTCCAACAATTCCTTTTACTCTCATGGAAACAGGAAGCCCACAATCTATATATCTGATGCTGAATATTTGTTTTTCCTCATGGTTTCCTGGCGCCTGATTGCGTCCGTGGTGGACGTCCCGCTCTCTCCTCCCGATCGCCTTCATGCTAGCACCAGGTCGCCGCTCGTCCCCATGCATCGCGTCTCTGAGATTATCTTTGTTTTTATTCATCCTTTCGTAATTCGGGCCCTTTGCAGGGTCGTGTTACGTAACGTGAGACCGACACGACCTCCCCCCCCTGACTCAAGTCCTCCTCCCCTGGTCATCGGGCCTTGGCTCATAGCGGAATGTACTTTCAGTATGACCACAACGCCAGACTTTTTTATTGTTATTCTTTATTCATTCCTTCATGATTTTGCTTTCACTTTGAGTACTAGTATGGGCATGCGGTGATAAGGATTAGTGGTTTTTACTGCTGTGAATGATCAGCCGTTATCGTGCTGTTAACATAACGTATATTGCAGTAAATGATAAATTGGTGCTGCAAAAAATTGTATTTAATGTGTTCATTTTCAGTTTTGCTTTGGTTTGCTTTGGTTTATGGAGACAGAAAAAGGTTGTACGAATGTTTTTTGCATCATGGGAACAGTTTATAATGTTTATGTGCTTGTTGCTGTTGATAAAATGTCATAAAATAGCCATAGTTAATCAATCATTCACAGACCAGTGGCCTGGAAAAGCAAAATGTTGATATCTCGACATCAAACCAGCATCAGTGGATTGTACTGTAACAGGATTTTTCCTTTGTCTCCTGTTTATTATAAGAATTGGCCCAAAGAAGACGAGAAGCAGATGTTCCTTTGCCAGAGTCTGACTAAGCCTCAATCCAGTAAATTTCATCCACTACTTCCTGTATTTATCCGTCAAAACGTAATTCTGGCAGGAAGAATGTGGAAGTGGTGTTACTGTGAAACGAGAAGCGTTTCATTGAATTGCGCTGTCAAACGGTCTGGTTAAGGAAGTACTAAAAAATCCACGGTGCTGTTTATTGCTTTCAACTTCACAAAGCAGAAATCTCTCTGTGCAATCTTCAGACTTCCACGAACCCCAGGTCCTTATGTGAAGCCCTGCACAAATTCATGAGGGAAAACCTCTGCTCGTTGTTCAGAACTTAGAAATCTCCTCAAACTCAGATGCTTTTTTTGGATGATGAACATGCAGAATAGATGTTTGGCAACTAATGTAAAGCAGATAAGCTTTGGGAACAATACTATTCATAGACATATTAACTAGTGCTGTTCTGTAGGTTAAATTTTAGCCCCCCAAAAAAAGCGAAACCAGAATATTGCTCCTCCTGTCAGGGTCAATAGGTCACCTAGTGAAATGACTTACAGTAATTCAGAGACACACACAGTCATTCTCTTTTTTTCTTTTTAAAGAAATCAGCCAAAAAGGTCTGGAAACCACAGGTTTAATATTTAAAGGTTAAATTCATGTTCTGATATCCCTCATCCAAATGCATTAGGTTAGTTTTCCAGCTTATTTGTGCATCAACCAAGAAACGTGGCAGCTTCATGGTTAAGAATCAGAATGACTTGACGTGCTTCGACAGTTGCATCACACTAGGAGTCTGCACGCCGTCTGCACGCCGTTATCTCCTCCTCATCATAACGGTGACTTATGGGATGCGGTAAAACACTGTTTTACAGCAGTTGCAATTCAGGATATCTGTTAATTCATATTTGCTTGAGATCTCAAAGAGAGAGAGAGAGAGAGAGAGAAAATGATGCCATCGCATAGTCAATGTGAAATCCAGTCATCTCCTGAAATGCAAAACACGCACAATCAGCCGCTCTAACGAGGACCCTTTTTAAAAGAAGTGCGAGTTGTCAAACTGAAACTAAAACCGCCATTTTTTTTTTTTGTTGAGATAAGGATTCCAGTCAAGTGGAGTTCCTGTTCTTCCTGCAACTTCTTAGGAAAGAGGCGATAAAATCCGACTCTGTCATTGAGCAAAGCAGAGAAGGGTGTAATGACTGCAGAGTGCACACACACACACACACACACACTAGAATGGGCTAAACCACATAAACACACACACAAAAGCTGCATTCCTGTTTTTTTTGTGGAGGTTGAGTGTGCGACCTCATGGTGAAACGCATGCGGCCGCAGCACATTCTTGGTCTGTGTCCACTTCATGCTGCAGAAACGCTCCGATTCCTGGGAATTGGAAAGTGAAAGTAAACGCTCAATCAATGTTTAATGGTTTTAAATCAAAGGTTGAAATGTTAAGAACTTTAAGGAAAGTTTATAAGTGAGCGGCTTTTAGAAAGCTCATGCAAAAAAAACATGATAGCAAATGACTTTGATGGGACAATGAACTGCTGCATTTGTAAGTAGCTGAAACAAGGTGCGGATTAGGCCATAATGAAAATAAATGCTGCCAATGCAGCAGCTTGCAACTCGTGCAAAAAGACACTGTTGGCATTTTTCTGTCTTCACGGGAACAGTCAGGATGACATGGAGGTAGTTAGAGGGGGGATTGGTCATGCAATAGTTCCTCAGAAATGTTTTTTCCTTTTTTTGAATTTCAGCAGAAACAGGAGAAGGCAAATCTATGTCCAATGCTTATCTGATAAAATGTTGTGTGTGTGTGTGTGTGTGTGTGTCACATGCCTGCCTACATGTGCCCATCAGCACTATCATATCCTTTGCTGCATTTCTTCAACTAACTTTATTTCATGCACTCATCACCACTGAGAAAAGCTCATCTGCAGTATCAATCACTATATCTGATTTTTGAGAAAGAAGAAAAAACATTCCATCACATCACACACACACACACACACACACACACACACACACACCGTCCGGGGTAGTGATCTCATCACACTCGCAGCTTTCCATGTTTGGACAAACCCTGCGTTGGTTTACGGGATTCCTCAGGAAAATATCAGCAAAGCAGAACTCAGGTTCTGTAAATCCAACTCGAAGAGGAGTCTGAGGTCTGAGTCACGATTCAGGAAACCTAATCCTTAAATATTCCCCTGATCAAGTGTGACCTTTACTACAGTTGATAGCTTTTCCTTAACTAATGTCACCATTTCTAACTTTAATGTGTTGCCCTTCTCACCTAAACGGACAAAGTGCGTATAACTTCGTTCACACCGATGGCGACACTTGTTTTTCCAGTTTTAATCTCTTATCTGTGTGCTATCATGTGTCAGCGTTGGAATCCTCATTCCTTATGGGAAGCGTTTTTTTTCTCTCGTAAAATGAGCAGAGGATTTGTTTAGAGGAACCACATTGTAATTATGTGCATAGGTTTGTCCCAAATTTGGACACATATTACATTTATTTTTACAAGTAACAAATTCATGTAATGTGTAAAATACAAGCAACAAGTACAAATACATGTGATATGTGAAATGCTGTCATGATCCTGCAGGACTTAGATTGTCAGTATTAAATATAACTGTGCACAGCTTTTCTTGACATTATAGACGTATATGTCTGCAAGTTATTTCAGTCTGTAGTAGAAATATAAATCAAGAAGGTGACTGGGAGCTGTCTGTTGGTGTTTTAACATATGCATCAGATAAGAATTAATATATTGAGGGCAATTGGAGAAAAGGAACTGTGAGTACTGTGAGGTGATTACGTTCTACTGGGGCTTTCTCACACTTCTGCTCCGCTCGGTCCATCAACGTCATGCGGGGTCCGAGAGAAAATAAAAGAGGAATCGTTTATTGTTATTATGACTCCATGTATAGTGTTGATACAGTGACAGAATGCGACTATTTTTGATTACAAGTTTCATTCACTTTCTGCAGTAAAACATCTAAAAGCATAAATCTAGTCCTTCAGATTAAAGGTCCTTGATGTGAAAAACTAGTCTGTCGCCCACCATACACACTCAGTGTTCTGGCGACGGGATAACACCCTATTCCTGTTTTCTGTTGGCCGACAGCGTGACACTGACATCACTTTCATTTCATCATTTAATTTCTTTGAAAGTGAGAGGCTTAAAAGTAAATAATTGAAAAAGTGACATCAAAAACGCAGGGACCATAAGTGGGCGTCAAGACTGAAACTGTTTTTAAAAATAGTTCGGCACAGTTAGTGATGATGCTTGAGAGGAAGAGGCAGGGCAAAAAGACCCAGAAGTCTCATCCTGCAAGCGTGCATGTGGGGGCATGCATGGAACCGTGTGTGTGTGTGTGTGTGTGTGTGTGTGAGAGAGAGAGAGACATAAAAAGAGGGAAATGACTTTTCTACAATAATTCAGTATTTCAGAAAAAGAGGATCTATGTAAAGTGTTTACAATAAGTACACACACACACACACACACACACACACACACGGACCTTTATTTTAAATTGAAACGCTTGTGACTCTAAAGTTTCACTTGAGATTTATTATCAGATCTGACACTTGAGTGTGTGTGATCACTGCAGGGTTTTTTTTTTGGGTGACGGACACATCATGGATCATCACTGTGGTGTGTGTGTGTGTGTGTGTGTGTGTGTGTGTGTGTGTGTGTGCACTGTGTTCCAGGATCAAATCAGATTCATTGTCAATTGCCGTCCGTCCCATGACATTTTAAAAGCTTATCTTTTAAGAGGGTTGATTTCTATCCATACATTTTAAAAGTTGACAACAATGCTTGTGATGACATTTACTTTTTTTTTTACTGTGTGACACTAAACTCAACTCTAACATCTGAATACAGGAACCAACCTCAACATCCCCCCCCTCCTAGGGGCATATCCATGCTTTATTATCACACTCTGCATAAGGCTGTATAAATATGATCACTTCTTGGAGGTCATCATTCGTTATGGAATACAACCAGGGAGGCATATGCGACGTATTCTGTAGCATGACGATGAGGAAACCAGATTAAAACAGAACCACGTTCAGTGAAGAGTAGAACAGGGTCTCCAGGATGTTTGGAATAACCCGCTGCAGACTACTGTGTGCACAAGTGAAATGAGAAGAACGGCTGCTGTTTTAAAGGCAAAGCTGTTTTAAGTTTTGAAAGTGTTCCCACTTTGGTGCTTAAACCCTCATTTTATGGCACGAGATGAAAGTAGCGGTGTGCAACATGTTCTATAACCTAGCATGACAAGCACTTCTAAGTGCACCACTGATGATTTGTATTGGCTACAGCATTTAAAAGTACTTTTAGTCCATTGCAGGATCATAGATAAGAGTCTGCCAGGATTCTGTCCTCCACACGCACAGTAAATGTGTCTATTTTAGCAGGAAAAAAAAGAAAACCTTTAAAAAATGCATCATTGATGGATGAATGGGTGCAGTTCTACAGAGGACAGGTCACCTGCCGAATGAATGGAAACGCTTTTTAAAGGGCAGGGGCAAAACAGAAAGGAAAAGGACACATATGTACGCACATCCTCACTGAAGAGGGCACATGTTTTATATAATAAAAATGGTACATTTTGTGGCCTCAAACTGTGAAGAAAACTCAGCAACCTGAGTATATTCTAGTGCATTTTATCCCCAGAGAATTAAAACTTGTTTTCTAAGAAAAGCTCTTACTCAATATAGATCAACAATTTATTGGGTTATCTTTATCTCACTACTTTTCCTTCATGTAGCATGAGTAGTTTTTCTTCTTTTTGTAAATAGGCATTAAAAGGTTGTTCCACCTGAGCGCTATAATGACTGTCATCAGTGGCAGGTTGTTCATCTGTCCGTGCTGTATGAGGGGAATAAAGCAGCTTCATTCCAAGTAGATAACAGTATTTGGTAAAAAGAAACGTGTTTCCTCAAAGCTCATGTGTGGGTGGGAGTGGTTTCTGGTCCCGTCAGTCACATCGGTGAAGAAAAATGAATGAATGTGACTAATAACTATAATAATACCGAGATAGGCACTAAATTCCCACTCATTTTCGTGAAATGTGAAAAGCGTTTGAATGGTTTTGTTGGTGTTGCTGGGAAAAAAAGAGCCGCCCTGCTAGAAAAAGAGTGTTTGAAAACAGGCCTATTAGGTAAATTAAAGGGGGTCACTAGGACTACTGAAGATAGAGTGGATATGCAGCTATAATTAATATAATTAATTAAAATTAAATGCAGTAATCCTCATTTGTACTTGTAGATTTCAATGTAGGTAGCCATTAATCACATTGGTTTAGGTTGCTAATATACATTTTTGTCTAATTTCAATTAACAGTCATTGTCCTTTAAGACACATAAGATTATTAGATGCTGGTTTTACTGTCTGCATAGTGTATTCTGTGTTTTACATGACAGAATATATACTATTCAGCCTCCACTGTTACAAATGTGTAGCTTTAACTCCCCCTAGTGGTTGGTAAGAGTATAGGTCTCTTCTGTATCTTGGTGAGACTTGCATTTACTTTTTTCAGCTTAATGTATTTATACTATAACATACAGTGACGGACTGCAAAAACATAAATGCATAGAGCTTTTAAATGGCCGAAAAAGATCAGCTTTGGAACTTTTATATTAGTGTGAGGTGCAGACAACTGTGGAGAAATACAAGAAGCTCTAAGAGAAGGAGAGGTAGGGTAGGATTAAATAGAAGGTGCACAGTGGAGGAAATAGGACAGAGATAAGATAGATGCTGCAAAAGGGGAAAAAGGTAGAAAAAGCTGCATTATCTGGGAAATTAGTAGAGGAAGGAGAAGACCACGGCCAGTAGAGAGCACCATTCAGTTATTTTTTTTCATCTCTTAGGGAAACATAAATGAGAGAGAGAGGGGTCATAATAAGGTGTTGTGTGGGTGTGTTTTTCTAGATGAGAGATGGAGATTGCCACCAGGCTGGAGGTAGAAACACTCGCTCTATTCTCTCCCTCCATCTACACCGCGCTCTCTCCGGGGAGATCCAATCTTTCATATATTTATAGCACTACTGTACACACAGTACTGTCTAGTTTTTTTTTTCCTCAATTTGGTGTTCGAAGGATCAAGGATTCTTCAGTGTAGCAATTACTGTTAGTATACTGATATATTATTGAGTGGGCAGACGACGC
The DNA here is from genome assembly GCA_036785175.1 of Eupleurogrammus muticus. Lineage (NCBI taxonomy): Eukaryota > Metazoa > Chordata > Actinopteri > Scombriformes > Trichiuridae > Eupleurogrammus > Eupleurogrammus muticus. The sequence continues at coordinate 6,211,513 of JAYKQN010000011.1, forward strand.
TGGAACTGGAAGACTCAGATCTAGTATTTATTATTTGGAAATAAGTCGATTTGTCATGATGGATGTGTGTTTTCCATGAAATAACAGAAACACACAGTAAATCTGAGCAGGGACACGTATGAGCCCAGTGGAACGTGGGTGCTAATGCTTTTTAACCTTTTCCTGTCACCTTGGTTTTTTCTGGTGTCAGATTCAGATTTGATCCCAGAAGGGAATTTCAGTTTCAGCCGTCCACACACACAGAAAAAAACAGGAAAAAAACTGCACCATGTCAGAAACGATCCGATCAGCACTTGGGGACAAAGAACACACGCAGCGAATGCATCCTGGCACCCTGGGGTCTCTTTATATTTCAGGGCCTACACGAGGAAACCCCAGCGTTAAAGGAAAATGAAAAACAGAAATAAATTCACGTTGGTTCGTACAGCTCTGTTAATGCAGGAGCAAACAGGGATAAAACACCCTTCCTCTTTATCACATTCTAAAGGAAGCAGCTTTCGTTCATGAATGTTCATGCACATTCGATCCTTCCGGTTTGCTTTCACAATGAAATGATGCAAGTGCATCACAGAACTTTACATGTCATGTTTGTGTCTTTCCACATCATCTATGTAGACATTGATTGGTTTGTTGGGTGGGCATCAATACCTGCACCGTGCCAGCAATGCGACATAATGAGATCTTTCTGGTTGTCTCCTCCTCTCCTGCAGGTCCTTCCAGTTCTGAAAAACCTGCCAGAATATTTCCTGTAATTGATCCAAATGTCTGAGCCATGGTCCAGAGGAGGTTTCACGTCTGTAGCTGTGCTGTGGATCTAATTGACAAATCCAAACTAGGTAGAAGTGAAAGTGACCTTAAATGACTCCTGACAGCGTCCAGCGGCACGAGATCAGAATCCAAGAGCAACTGGACATCTTGCCTCTCATCCAAGGGGCTTCTTCAGTTCGTTCCGAGGCCACTACCAAGGTCATTGAGACCACTGGGTTCATTAGTGCTTCTGGCTGCAGAAGCACTAATGATGGTCAGCTTCAACGTCTGCAGCCCACTTCCTTTTTTTCAGCTTTTACTGTTTTTAGAAAATTGTTTTCTAACCGATTGCTATCATCTTATTATCACTATGTCAGAATGTCACACTACAACAATGTTAATATACACACAACGATAACTGTTATTTATTACTATGCCACAATGCCACTACTATATATTTATGCACTTTGCCTATTGTCACTATGTCCTGTTGTCTATATCCTATGTATGTCTGCATGGGGAAAAAGCAAGAAACGTGATTTCTTATTCTTCGTATGACCAGTTCATGTAAAGAAAATTGACAATAAAGGCGACTTGACTTGACTAGCGACCCAGAGGTGTTTTCTTGAAACGCCGGCCTGAGGGAATTACGCTGAATTCACTGGACAGAAGGTGGTCAGATTGGTTATTAATTCCTTTTTGCTTTCTGGGTCGCACGTTTTTTCCCGGAGGGAGCACAAGTGACTTTGCTTGACTCCAATTATCCTGCAGCTGACCTCAACAATACCATTTAAGCTATTCTTGTCCGTCATAGACAACCCATTAAACCAGCAAATATATTTAAGAAAACACTTTCAATGGATGACCATATAATAAAAACAGCATCAGAGACATTAAAAGAGTCTGGTTTTGATTATGAGTCAATAAGTTGGATATGTTTGTCACATTTTCTGCTTTGCTTTCCTCCAATTTAGAAATCAGTAAATAAAAATCTTAAGGAACACAGGTCTAGGTTGAAGATTTCTAGACAAATTATCTTTTATATTATCTATCTATATATCTATCAATAGCCTACAATGAGGTATGCTACACACATTTATGGCCTTCCCATAATGAATTTTAATCTCAACTATTCAATTACTTAACACTGTGACTTATAACCAAACATGTGCAAAGTAGTCACATTCCTATCAGGTGCATTTTATTGCTAAGTTTAATGCCAATAGACGATAATAAAATGCTAATCTTAATAATGTGCAGTGTGGTTTTCCACTATTTAACTCTTTTTTTTTGCATGCAAATGTGCATGTTTGGGTGTGTACTGTATCTGTGTGCATTAGTGTAATTATGTGTGTGTGTGTGTATTAATATATGTGAACAGCCCTTATGCGTTGCCTCGTTTGACTTGAAACAGAGTGAGATCTCAGTCCTGTGTGCATATCCGGAGCTGACCTGTTTGTGCCACTCAGAGGGAGTAAGCAATATTTCTGGCAGTTTCCTTGACCTCATTAGTGGAGCCATCACCCACACCAATTAATCTCAACCTAGGGTGTGGTAAAGAGCCACAGCTGTCATTCTTGTGAGCCATAATTCACCGAACTGACTGCACTGCACCGACTCTGGAACCACAAATCACTTTAACAAATATCACCTGCAAACCTAGAGTTGCATGGTGTAGTAAAAAACATAAGGCTTCATGAACTTTCATGAACACACAAAAAATGCATTAACTGCACTCATTAGAGGCTAGATAACAATTTGAATCAATAAAGTAGAATTATCTTCTTCCAATACACAGTTTAGAATCATTTTTTGAAGTCCAGTCCTTTTCTTTTTCTTTTTTTCTGCTGTAAAAGTTGCACATTTCACACTTTGCAAAGAGGCCGTGCTGTCTGTGCTGCTCAAGCTGTCAAACAGCAACACGGACATGCAACCACACCACACACACACACACACACCACACACACACCACAGACACACACTACCAACGAGTGAGAGAAAGAGAAGTGCAGCTATGCAAATACAGTGTGAAAGGAGAAGAAGGAGCGCTCTGCACTCTGCTCCTTCTGATTGGTGATGTTTGAGCTGTATTTGAATAAATTAAATAAAATAAACTTTTTTTTTTAAATTAGCACCAGTGAGGGAAGACCATGGGGGGAAGAGAGACAGAGAGACTGAAAAAAGAAAAGTTGAGTTCCATATAAGTCAGGTACTTGTGCTGGTGAGTGTGTGCTCGCCACTTGCTTCGTTGAACATCAGTGTGGGTGGGTGGGGAGCGATATGAATTATGGGAGTAAAAAGGAAGTAAAAAAAAAAAAAATCAAATGAGTCAAGACAAGCGATCAAATCTGGTGTGTGCATTTGTGTGCGTCACAGTGTGTGTGTGTGTGCGTGTGTGTGTGTGTGTGTGTGTGTGTGTTGTGAGCTGTTGTCAGTGGACGACGAAGGAAACAAGTGGGTTTATGTAAGAACTGCCTCCCTCTAAGAGAAGAACCAACAGATTGGAGAGGAAGGATGAGAGAGAGAGAGAGTACGACAGGAAACAATAAACTGGTTATAGATTTTACAATATCACATGATCCATGAGAGGAAATGTCTGTTAATTCTCTTATTATGTGTGTGTGTAAATGGTTGAGCTAACATCTAACACTATTTTATGTCTTAACTCTTATGAGGCACATTAATGGGGAACTTTTGATCATTCTGACCCCCCTGTTATGAACACTTATTGCAGGGAGAGCACAGGGGCAATGAATTAGAAACACTAATGACGACTTCCATTCAGATGTGGCAGTATGGCTGCGCTGTTATTAATGTAATCGGTTACATCTGTGCAGGCTGCAGCCTCGCAAGCTGCAAATCTGAAAAAAAAATATCCACTTAGCAGACGTGGAGATGAGCGTGGAACTGGTCGTGTTTTGTAACTGCAGCCACAAACATTTGGTAATGTTTTAGGTCATTTTCTGCAAGTGAATCTGATCAATTAAAAATAGAGAAATAACACAAGTAGCATACCTGTTGTCAACCTCATATCACATATCCAAGCTGGTGCGTCTGCATCACTCGCCCTAGTTCACTAGCCCGGGGGAATAGTCGTATCAGATTCCGTGTATTGATGATATTTAAAGAGATCAGTAGCTTATGAGTGAAACGATGAGTCAGTGTCAGTCAATCCTACACATTCAGGTAGTCCAGGATGCTTGATGCCTGTAAGCATTGCATGTTAAACCGTGCTTATCATTCCACAGTCTGCTGGCCGTCGACCATTAGGTGATTTTTATGGTATGTAAGTGGCTGTGATAGTGAATAAGTGAGGGAATGAGATGCCAGGAATGTTATAAATGATGTTTGCAACTAAAATCTGCAGTAAACCTTGTATTGATGAGACCAGGGTGAACTGTACATACTGTTGTCTGTCCTGCAGCTAAATCAATCTCATCTATTTAGGTCACTCACTGCCAGCTGACTGCCCCAGTGTGTGTGTGTGTGTGTGTGTGTGTGTGTGTGTGTGTGTGTGTGTGTGTGTGTGTGTGTGTGTGTGTGTGTGTTAAATGTGTGCATGTGTGTGTGTGGTGATGATGGTGATTGTCACTGCCCTAAAAGGAGATTCTGTGACCGCAAAACAGATGGAATTTAGTTGACTAGACTAGAAAAAAATATATAGTTATTTGTAATTAATAACATCAAGTTTCTGATGATGCTCTTTAAAATATTCTGTAACATGTCATGTTCTTTTTTATTAAAAAAACAAATGATTGTGAATTTCCAAGGGTCTGTTGTAACAAAAATGATCATTATACTGTCACCTTTAAACCAATAAAGATGTGTTTTTATGTGTGTATATATATTATGCTGTATATACTATATGTGTGACAGTTCTTTCCGTTAAGCACCACATTCCCTGATCAAATGACGTGGTTTACACCAAAAATACCTTATTTGGCACACTTTGTGACATGAAATGCATCCAACAATCACACATGATGATCCTCTGAAATCCCTTTTTTGAAACCAAAAGTCTTAAGATGAGCTTAGAACTCAGCAGCCGTGTTTGCCGGCACTCGATCTGTACTAGAAGGATGTCTGTGTTTTATTTTCCTTCTCCACATGGTGGGAAATATACGCTTGAAATAAGTACTTTTGTTTTCAAATCAAATATTCCCCCATGTTTACTGTCAGCTGCATGATGGAAATGATGTTTATTCTGCTGTTTCACATACATTCACTTGCCTGAGATAGAAATATCTGAAACTTTAAAATGGAGCATGTAAATGACCTTTTTCCATAGGCAACAAGCTTTGATGCACGTCTATTTCATTTAACAGCTGAATTGTGATTGTAATTTGAAATGTGGACGTATGCGAACGCAGCGGCTAACATCTATCACGGGGAATCACTCGCCTTGATTGACAGGTGGATGTAATGACAGATGACACTATTGGCTGAAATTGCCGTGGGCAATAACTGGTGTCACATGTTGTTTTTACCATAAGAAAATATATTGAATTTTACAATTTGGGTGGCATATATATTTAGATAAGGGACCATTTGTTATTTGTTGTCAGAGCTACCTCATGGATTCTGACTTACTGTTTCCCATGGCCTTCCCCAATACTTTGAATGATCCAACATTATGTTTGCCTCCCACACCCACTTACAATGACACTCCCACCAAAGACACACCCACTAAAGACACGCCCACTAAAGACACGCCCACTAAAGGCACACCCACTAAAGACACGCCCACTAAAGGCACACCCACTGAAGGCACGCCCACTAAAGGCACACCCACTAAAGGCATGCCCACTAAAGGCACGCCCACTAAAGGCACGCCCACTAAAGACACACCCACTAAAGGCACACCCACTAAGGACACACCCACTAAAGACACGCCCACTAAAGACACGCCCATTAAAGGCACGCCCACTAAAGACACACCCACTAAAGGCACAACCACTAAAGACACACCCACTAAAGACACGCCCACTAAAGACACGCCCACTAAAGGCACACCCACTAAAGGCACGCCCACTAAAGATACGCCCACTAAAGACACACCTACTTCTAAAATCAGGGTTGGGGTTAGGGTTACTATCCACCTTTATCATGGATAAATAATTGTTCAAATAATTCTAAACAGTGACTGGATACAGAACAGTCACAGACCAGGTGAATCTCTAAAAAGTAGGTAAAGTACCAAACTCTGCTTTGCATTCTTGATATCAAAATTGGGTTTCAATCTCATTAATGTGCATATCACCACCTCTTGCAAAGGTATGCGTCTACTCATGACAGCCTTGGTAAAAGGAGAATTTGTAAAAGATGAAGTCTTGAAAGACAGGTGTGGTGTACTGGGGGGAGAAATGTCTGAAATTTCAGTTCAAAGGAAAATTCCATGTTTCTGACGCCACAGGGCTTTTTCCTCGTACGGCACCAGCAGCTCCTGCAACATTCTCTGGACTCCTCGTAACTTTGCAGCATCTGATTTGTTAACTAATAAACCTGAGTGTTAACAGTTGTCTAGAGCGAAACTCTATTTTCTGTGTGACCTGTGATCATGGTTAGAGTCGGGTATGGTGTTTTATAAGGGAAGGAGGGTTTGCATGGAAAACGTATGCACCGAACAAGACACTTGGAAAATTAGCCTTTTCGTTATTAACAAAAGTTGGATGAACATCCTCTCTGGACTAATGAATGTTGTGTGTCCCTCCCTTCAACACCAAAAAAAAAAAAAAAAAAGAAACCCAGACCCTCCCTCTGATTGGCCCCTCCATGATTACAGAATGGTCCCTCAGTAAATAATATCCTCAGAGATTGATCTAAAACCAAACTAAAAATGCATTTTTTTTTATTTTCAGAAGGACTTATAATATTAGGGGCAGGAAACTTTGTGAATGCTTGAATTTTTTTTTTTTTTTTTATATTTTTTTTTAACCACATTTGCTGAACCTTCTTAGAAGCAGACAGAGAGATAGATGAGCTCTAATAGTTTACTCTCACCTTAAATGTCAAGTAAACCTTATCGAGTTAAATCTCTCTCTCTCTCCCTCCCTCTCTCTCTCTCTCTCTCTCTCTCTGGTAGTCACAGTCTGTAGAAGAAAAGGAGGAAGCAGCAGAGAGCAGCTGCAGCCTGTCAAGCCGAGCGAAGGACGCGATAACAATAAAAAAAAAGCGATTAAATTAACTAAATCCGCTGTTGGCTTTTTTTTTTTTAATATATAAACTCCTTCGCAGGGAAACAAGACACCAGAAGCGACTTTTTTTTATTATTAATATTTTTTTTCGTGCCATTAAAAACTTCGCCCGGGTCGCTATACCCGCACGCACGCACGCACGCAACGCACGCGCGCCCTTACCTAGCCACAGGGGGAGAATGGCGGACTCGGCGGCGGGAGGCAGCGACGGGGAGGACGGACCCCGCGAGCCCACGCGCGGCTTCGCGCGCCAGGGAGCCCTCCGCCAGAAGAACGTGCACGAGGTGAAGGACCACAAGTTCATCGCGCGCTTCTTCAAGCAGCCCACGTTCTGCAGCCACTGCACCGACTTCATCTGGTGAGGGCCACAGGTGTCTGTAAAAAAACACAAAAAGGCAGCTTTCATGTATTTATTGGCACTAATGAATTAATTCAGTAATTAATTAATTAATTTGAGAAAGCTCGCTGGTGCCCGTGTGGTAGAGCGGATGCTAATTTGCAACACGCTCCTCTATGAAAATAAAAGATTCAAACTATGAGGTTAAAGAAACAAAAAAGGAGGAATATAATAAAGAGTAATAGACCATAGGTTGACTGTTTGTTTTTTGGTATGAAAGTAAATAACAGGTTTAATTTTAATCACGGCAACAGTTTCTATAAAAAGGTGACACAAGCGAGATAAAAGTCCTATTAATGTGAAAAAGACAAAATGGCTGTATGCTATTACTTTTATGGTATTCTTACATCATTAGGTTACAGCAGGGATGGAGGCAGCGCAGGTTGCACGGTTTTCCCAGAAATAAAGTGATTTTTTTTTTTAGTCTCATTCGTGGACTTGTTGATGCTAAATGTGTAAGAGCGAGGCAGAAGGGAAAACTTGGAGATATGTGGGCTGCAACATAAATAAATCAATAAATATATATATATATATATAAGAAATAGCAGCAGACCGTTGTTTGATGACATTCAGTGGGCAGGGGAACTGAGAGAGAGAGAGAGGAAAAAAGCAACATGTTCTCCAAATGCAGTGAACAAAAAAAGTGTTTTGCATGGCCTGAGACACAGATACAGCTGCTGACACAACTTCACCTCATTATTTCCTGTCTACCACATGTGCAGACTTGTCACCAGTAGAAACGGAGTAAGGGTTTCTGGCATAACTTCAGGGGGAAGAAAAAATATTCTAAACAGGTTTCAGGCCTCAGTTGTTCTCCATTTTCTGGAGTTTTGATCCTCCTCAGACCGTTTACTAGACAGTGATACAGCCCCGCGCTCGAGCTGTCAAATGAAATTTCCTGCTCTAAGTTTGGCCTAATTTGCCACGTTTATTATTATCTTCGCTGGGTGCGCTATTCCCAAAACGCCCCGTGATTTAAGTCCTGCAACAGGCTTTTTTAATTTGTGAATGGCTAAATGATTTGCCCTAGAAGACTAGCGTGTGTTGGTGTGTGCGAGTGTGCAGCTTATGTGTGTGTGTGTGTGTATATGTGTGTGTTCAGTCTAATGGGATGGTCTCACAGGTTGTAAATCCCCCTAAATAAAGGAACACTGTGCACCCTGTGTTGACCTGTCAATCAAATCTATCTATCTATCTATCTATCTATCTATCTATCTATCTATCTATCTATCTATCTATCTATCTATCTATCTATCTATCTATCTATCATAATCTAATCTATCTGGGTCAATAAACACAATAAAAAAGAACAATGAGAGCACCAAGTGATTTCACACCTGAGAGACGAATCTATTTGTAGCCACAATATGAAAATGTGTGTGTGTGTGTGTGTGTGTGTGTGTGTGTGTGTGTGTGTGTGTGTGTGTGTGTGTGTGTGTGTGTGTGTGTGTGTGTGTGTGTGTGTGTGTGTGTGTGTGTGTGTGTGTGTGTGTGTTCGTGCATGTGTTTGCTTGCGACACCTGCAGGCCTCCCAGCATTCTCCATCTCCATAGGTGGGGTTAAGTGTCTTGGCCCGGGGCAGCTGCACCCCCCGCCTACCAGAAGTGTGTGTGTGTGTGTGTGTGTGTTTAGTGAGTGGGCTTCTGTACCGTTCACACAGTAATCGAATGTCCTCACAACCTGTCACTCTGTCAGCATCACCGCAGACCGTGTTTGACATTTGTCTCCACACAAAATGTCTCGAGGCGAGCGCTTTTCAGAATTCCTTTTTTTTTTTTTTTTCCCCCCTGCGAACCGTGTGTTTCGTGTGCATGCCTGTCCTTGTGAAACGTTCAACCTGTTTTCTGTGTTCTCTCCACAGGGGTTTTGGCAAGCAGGGATTCCAGTGTCAAGGTAGGCGGATTAAACGCACACATGCACGCTCACGTACATCAGTGGCTGGTGATTTTGTTCTCTTTTCCCTCCACTAATCCCCTACCTATACCTTAGTTTCTCTTTCAGTTCACTATGTCCTTCCCTCTCTTCTTCTCTAGTTATTCATATATATTTTTATGTATGCAAGTGAAACCTGGGGTTTCAAGTTCATGTTCATAAAACTAATAAACTAAATTGCACCAAAACACACACGTGAACTTCGTCTACTCTGACGGTAAGGAGGCGTTTCATTGTTTATTGGCTGTCATGGCATTGCTGTGGGTTTTAATGAACACCGTTATCGAGGCACAGATCTCAACTCCCAATGTCGTCGGCCTGACAGGCCAGTCAACCTCCCTGATGGGCAATTAATTCCAAGTGTAGCCTTGAAGCTCTGGATTTAGATGGGAACAAAGGACAAGATTATGAAGCTCTGGCCTCACGGGGCAAAATGAATAAGAACGGACAACAGGACTTTTTGATGTGCGGTTCGGCTACACCAGTGAATTCAGCTTTTAGTGGAAACAGAGTAACCTGATATTAAGATTCTCCTTCATTAAAAAACTACTAACAGAGGAAAGTGGGGGTTGATTCACAGAGTGGTGCATGCCTATGAAATGTATATGCAACAGAAATCAAGAGTATAGCTAGTACAGCTAGTTCCCTCCTGTTTGCTAGCTAGAGCTACTAGGTAGCGCCCCCTATACACTGTGGGATAAATGCAAAACTTAACGGAGTGCAGCAAACACATAAAACATCATAACTCATGGCTTTATGGAGACATACAGTAGACAACGCTCAGCTTGTGTTTACTGGTGCGTTCAAAGACCACGTAGGAATTCACAGATGCAGCAAAAATAGTATAATCTAATATACAATGAACAGACATGCACAGAGATGGCCTTTTGTACAATAAAGACGTTTTGACCGTTAGACTGAGTGGATTAGCTGTACTCTCCATCACAAATTAAAAACAAGTGAGGAAAACTGGATTTTCACCACAATAGTGACTGATTTTCCTAAATGAAAGGCACGCAAAGTTCACTGAGTGCAACTTTCGCTTATTAAAGCGGCCGATCGGCTTATCGGGCTGCGGTCAAATAGCCGCTGTGTCTATTTGCTTTTTTTTTTTGATGAGGCCTTTGTTGCGCTGCAGGGGAAGGTGGCGTGTTCGGGTTGAATGATCGTAGATTGTGGGCAGAAAAGTCACTGTCCATGGTTCTATCTAACAATCGTGTGTGTGTGTGTGTGTGGTTAGATGTGTGTGTTAGTTGTCACTGTGCATGGTAGTAAGTAGTAAATCAACATCCTATTTATTGCTGTCTCAGGTGACTAAGCATTAGACCGTCCCAGCCGTATCCCCCAAATAAAAAATGTAAAATAAAATCCCAGCAAAAATATAGTGACGTGTCATTGTGGGAAAAAAACCCAGGCGTTACTAATGACATTAATGATGGCGTGGTTTCATTCAAGTGTCTCAGCGAGCCACGGCAGTGCGACGGTGAGTCAGCACGCACACAAAACCAGGACCTTGAAACCAACGCGGCTAATTAATGTGATTATTACCGTCTGTGTTTTCATATGCGATTGCCATGTCGAAATGTCTTCAGTAAATTAAAAAAAAAACCCTGTTGTGCAAGATCTTTTTAGGAGATACACAAGTTCTTTTTTTTTTTCAGTTCCCGCAGCTCGAAAAATGCAGCTGCTTGAAGATGAAATTAGAGGGTGTGGTCAACAGCTTCCTACAGCGGTAGCTAACCACAAAATAGGCCCATGCACCACTGATGGGAGCATGTTTCTATGTTTTGTGGCATCCAGATTATCATTTTAAATCAAACTCAGTCAGGGTAACAATTGCTCATATCATTCCCTCATCCCTTCACTTTCTACTGGAGACAGATTCACTTCATGCATAGCAGCATCCGGCGAGAAATTACATAAAACATTGGAGAAACGCTGTTGGCGGGTGACAACAGTGTCAAGGCGCTTTCAGGCTTTTGTGTGTGTGTGTGTGTTTTTTTTTTTTATCAATTTACTTGTATTTTTTTTCTCTACTTGTACTAACAGCCGACTGGATGCGTTCAAGGATTCTCATGTCTCCTAGCAACAGTGGGGGGAAAAATACAGACGCAGCCGCCTATACGCTGCAAGATGGGAGAGGTGCTGCTCGGCACAGCGGTGGGTTTTTCTGGTAATTAGCTTATGTGAATGTGCGATAGGTCAATAGTGTCCTTTTAGGGCAAGCATTCGCCGCACGGCAGGGATCCTGGCAGGGAGAGATTTAGATCTGGGGGGGGGGGTGCTCAGGGATGGATAGACCAGGAAGGAGAAGGAACAAGGGAGCGTTTCGCATCTGAAATTTCATCGTACCCCCACATGATACCCAGAATAACCCGAATGTGTGTGCTTTTTGCGTGCGAGCGTGCGTGCGGTTTAGCAGCAACAGTTTGCTCCTATCATCTTCCAGCAGGTGTATTTCTGCTCCCCGACCCACCTGTCTGTCTGGAGAACGGTATCGCTTCCCTGGAGCTCGGGGAGAAAGGGAATTCCTCCGCAAGGTCACGCACAAACACTCGGGAGTGAAGTGAGATCAGCGTTGATGTGTGGATCTCGCTTTGTTTGTTCCAGCAAAAAAAACGAAAGGGAGACACTTTGTGTTTATGCCGCATGACATACTGTAGTGGATGGAGAGATGGATTTATGGCGGTGCACTTTCACTTTCATATTATAGTAATTTATCCAAAAGATGTATTCATTTTAAATACCCAAACTGTGTTTTTAATACAGTGCGCACAGTGAAATGTTGAAATGTGACTCCTCCAGTTATGGATTTATGTGGTGTAACATGTTCCGCTGATCACTTTGAAACCATCAACATTGTCTCCCCCATTCTCTAATTTCACTCCCCTGTTTACAGCCGTTTGCCAGAATAATTGGAGATGAGTTGCAGCATTCAACATTGTACCATTTGTTCCTCTTAGTCTTCTGCTTTGTCATGGGCGAAAAAGGAAGTTAATCTAATCTAACTGCCTCTTAGTAAAGATAAAACTATACATATATTTATATAAAAGCTAAATATATTGTCCCTGTGTTTAAACTATCCACCTGTTCCCTCTCCTCTCTGTGGATGGTCGGCGTTTTCGCTGAACCTTCGATTGAAGCCGAACAAATATTAACACATTTGATTTGCAGTTTGGTCAGAAAAAGAAAAGTGTGTGAGGCAGAAAGCAGCAACAGCTTGTGGCGTACCCGAGAAGGAAGTAGTGTGCAGACGTTTGCGTTTCAAACGGCGTCTGTTGTGTTTTACATCTACAGACAGCGAGCCGACGCCATGGATGGGTTTTTCAATGGTCCTTTATTACAGATAGCAGTGGAGCAACTACAGTAATGTAGAAATGGAATATGGAAAACATCTAAGACTCTAAACTTCTGTTTCCAGCAGCATAGGCCACTGCTCTGTTTGTATTACGCCTTTTTCCTTTTGAAGGGCTCCGATGCCTACAAGGTTTTTATGATATTAAAAAATGGAGATTTTCTCCTTTTTTGTCAGCAGTGATTAGAAAAACATTGCATCTGAATTCAAAACCTGCTCAAGCGCTCGCTTTTCGTTCCGCTCCACATCTACTGTTTATTTTTACCTGTGGTGGGGGGTTAAAAAAGTGAATGAAAAAGGCGCCACAACAAATAAGGAGGAAGTAAACGCCGTGGCTTTGAATGGCGGTTTGCACAGTCAGCTCCTGCAAGTGCTGCTCTGGTGGGTGTTTTTTTTTTTTTTTTTGTGCTATCGATGACTATCTGGCTCGAAGATCTGGTCTTCGCGAGGGTTATTACGCCGTTGTCAGGCACGTCGATCTCCTAGGCAACAGGTCAGAGAGTCAGAGGAGTGTGAAGCAGCAAACTACCAGCCGGGGAAAGGCTAGACTTAAGGTATGAGCTTCAGATAAACAGACATCCAGAGTATACTGATGGCAGGCTAACGTTACGTAACACATCAGGCTCACGTTGATATCTACACGCCGAGATTGCACATGATCACATGAGCGTATTGAATTAAGAACAGAAAGACGCCTGCATGCAGAGATCATGAGGGCGAGTGTGTGTGAGGTGTCAAATATGTTTAAACTTCAATAAACTTTCAATGCAAGTAGTTACGTCTTTGTGTTAATTTGACTTGTTATTGGCATAATGCACAACCAGATGTTTGATTAGTTTGAGTATTTTTCTGTTGAGGGCACATTCAAAGAGAATTTTTTGAGCAGGCATCACCCCGTCCCTCCATACCTGCAGCTTAATGAGAGCCCTGCTGTTTTGCTGCAAAAAACACCCCCACACACACACACACCAGCACAAATTAGAATTTACAACACACAAATACAATGACACCTGCTCCCTCATGGGCCCCTCCGTGGAAATGTCATCCATGGATGTCAGCGAGAGCTTGATTCAGGAATCTGCCCGTAGCATAGGTGTCTCTGCATGGTGGCTGCTTTTTTCTGGGGCTATTCTGGAGCCTTCTGTTTATTTCCACCGTTCACACACAGGAAAATGCTTTAAAGATATGTCGCCTGTTCATTCAAATCCAGAACTGAAAAAGTCACATCCGTAATGGCACCATTTCTTATTTCTTTCCTTAATAGGAAATACATTTATTTCTTTTTTTTTGTGGTGCTATAAGCGATGCCCTACAAAATGATGAATGTACATAATAATCATTGGCAGAGCAATCCAGACTTTTTATAATGAGTCTATTCAGCCTGAAAAGCTTGTCTGTGTTTGTCACATCCATAATGAAAACATTGCTTTCCATTCATCTTAAAATCCAAAAGCTCGGAAGATTCAATACTTTAGACTTGTGTTTGTCCCAGTGAGTGTAATTAAAATCCACTTGTCAATGTCAATTTTCTGTGTGACTGTCACATCCGTAACACTGGAGTCTCCCTGACCCAGTCCTGCTCTCTGCATTTACATTTTGTACAAAGCCAAGCCTGCTATTCCCGGCTCGTCAATTTTCATATATGAGAGACTTTGATAAAGAAAGGAAGTCTTCATCACCTCAGCAAGTGTTCTGAACTCGCTGGATAAGAGCTGTGTGCACTACGCTTAAAGCGCAGATTGCACTAGACCAGTGGTTTCATAAGTGCATTAATGCCATTAATGCATGTCACATTGTGTTAACCTGGGTAACACCAGAGCTCATCTTAATGTCTATGGAACCATCCATTGCTTTTTTCATATTGGATGCATGGTTTTATGAAAGCCCAGAGCTGTTTATTGGGGCTATGAATGTCTGACAAATGCATCTGTACATAGTTTATAGCCAATCGTATCGTTACTTAGACCACGTTCTCAGGTTGCATCAAAAAGTAAATTACTGTCTGCCACCATGTTGGATCCACATTTATCAACATGGTCGCTTCTGTGTTTCGTCGTCTTGCTGCATCCTCCCTGGTTCTGTGATTGGCTTCCTAGATGAAGGGATAATTTGATGAGCCAAGACAAGTAAATTTTTAAAGATAATGGAAAAATCCAGCCAGAAGGGTGGCTATTTGATATGTTAAATAATAAATAATCATCTGTAATGTAATATAGCCTTTACCACCAGGACAAGACTTATGCTACATTGTGATTGAATGATATCAAAATCTAAGACAATATCTGGTCTTATATCACAATATTGATAGGATATATTGCCCAGCATTAATTCAATGGTTTTTAAAATGCAGCAAAATTTGTTAAAAAAAGTTAAACCTGCTGGTTTAGAAAGTGTCCGTCTGTCATTGGTCGACATTTCTCGGTTTCATCAAGGAACACAATTTTAAATCCAATTTCTTTTTTGCACTTTTCTCTCACAATCATCAAGTTTCATCCCAGACAACCTGCAATCACAGAACTTAGAGGGGTCTTTATGGCCAGCTGATTCATCCCCACTTCCAGGCGCCTGCTGAATCTTTGGTTTTCGTGCACTGATCCAATGGGTCCAACCAGTTGAAGCACTAGTGAGCACAGATATGCCAAACTGATCAATATCGGCACATTTAGGCACATTATTTTCCTGCATGTCGTTGCCTCCTGCTTTCCTGTGCTATCAAATAAAGACAAAAACCCCAAAATATACTGTATATACTTCTAAAATATAGGCACTTTGAAAAGCATAAAGTCTGATAGAAGCCATGACAGTTTTGGTTGGGCAGACGCTGCTCTCACGCTGGCGCCTGTGCCTCACCCATAATGACCCTAATACAGTTTGTAATTATGTGATTTTTTTTTTTTACAGAATGTGTAGGAACAGATTTCATACTACTTTGTAGGGAGTTGGTGTGTGTGTGTGCGTGCATGCTTCATGTTTCATTTAATGAAACCGTGAGCGTTTATTTCCTTAATGGCTGCTTGTGCTGGTCACCAGGAACTGTGTGTACTGTAACTCTTCCACGTGATTGATTTTGTGTGAGTGTTTATGTGCGCTTTTCTAAATGAGTGTGTTAATAATGAGTTGGGTTTCAGCATGTAACGGGCGGTAGCGTCCTCCACTGTCTCCCCACAGCCTTAATGGACAAATTATCCCTTTAGAGAGCTTGAGTGGGATGGTGGTGGTGGAGGGGGGGGGGGACTGGGTGGCAGGAAGTGAGCGACGTGGTAAGTAGGGAGCTAAGGAAGGAGAGTACAAGAGCAATGCAAATAAAGATGAAAACGAGACGGGGAAAAGGGGAGGAGGCAGAAGAAAGATGGCAAGAAAAAGTGGGGGTGGAATTCATAGAGGGATGATGGAGAGACAAAAGGGGGAGAAAGTGAGTGGGAAGGGCGTGGGAAGGAGAAGAGGATTGCATGTGATTTCCTTTTAAAGTCCTGAAGGAGAAGAGGATTGCATGTGATTTCCTTTTAAAGTCCTAAAGAAAGTGGGTTCATGTGAAGAATTAAGGACACGCAACACGGTTGTAAAGAGTTATTGTCTTGTAATTGGAAACGCATGCAGCAGAAGGAGAATACGTGGAAGAAAGGAGGTTAAAATTGAAAAAAAGACGAATTGAGCAAGGTTAAATTGGGTCAAAAATAGAAGAGATGCATGCTAAGTTCTCCGTTATACATTCAATCCACCTTTTCATACAGCATCACATCCTAATCCCCTTATAGCGTAGATGAAGTCTTGTTCATTTATTCTCCATCCTCGTCATACTCTGGTTCCTGCAGCCATAGGACAGTTATATACAGCATAGTCTTAAAAAAAACACAGAATAAATTAAAACAAGGCAGATGGTTGAAAATGATTGAGGTGTGATGGAGTGACACTTGAGCAGAGAGGTGGTGGGTGGGATTTTCTAGGCAGAGGAGATAATGGACGGGGAAGGAGAGAGAGAAAATAGGTGGGAGAGATAAAACGGTGCAGGCATGTAGCGCATATTACACCTAAAAAACAGGCCCATAAAAGTGTGGTTTTCTGCAACTACTAGCCCTTGTCTAAAAGAAAAAAAAATGTATTAAAGCGGTTTATTCAGGCCTCTCTTTGACTATGGGAGTCTTTTGTGTGTGAGTTTTAAATGGGCTGGTTCACCACCACTTTACAAAAAGGTACACAGCGTTTTCCCCGTTTATCAGTGCACAAACGAGGAATTGAACTGCTTGCAACCACGTTAATGAGCGAGCACTCCTTGAGTAACTCCTAATCAAATTTTATAGAGATGCTAATCATTGGTTAATTGAGAAGCGAGCGAGTGCCGAATCAGGAACATCTCAACAATTTCTAAATAATTCCTAATTGATGTGGATTCTTGGCTATCTCAGTTCTTTGGGTTTTTAATTCAATCCAATTGACTCGATTCTTGAGCTTATTGTGTGTGATCTTACACATACACGTCTAGATGCTGATTCGTTAGATCAGACTGGGACGTCCTTTATTAACGAATCATTAGGTAATGATCAGTTCATGGATATCTGTGAATCGATCGTTACTGCCCACTTTGTAGATGAGTTGTTCCTGATTAACCTAGCGGCACAAAGCTGCTAATGACTCATTCATTACCAATTACTTGAAATAAAAAAATACAGCCTAACACATGTTCCCCCTTTGTTCTCTGTTGTGTACTACATGGAAGGCGTTCGACTGTATTCTCGTGTCGTGTTTTCCGCCTTTTTTTATTTTCATGATGAGTCTGTCTTGGTTCAAACGAGTTAGCGAAACGTTTGCAAACATCGGCGTCTGTTGGCGGTGCCGAACGCAGCTCAGGTGCTTCTGCAACGCCGACCTGCGTGGGCGGCGGGTCCCCGGTTCCAAAACCTGCCTCTCACACACACACACACACACACACACACACACACACACACACACACACGGACGAATCACACAAATGGATGCCCAAAAACAAAACAGGTATTCATGCACAAAATACTTTTTAAATACAGAAAAACACACACACATAGAGCGGATATGTCGATATGTATCATTGAGATCCTGAAACACGAGGAAATCATATCTGACTCTCTTCCAGTCCTTTGTTTTACCTCCTCCTCTTTGCACTTTTGACCCCCTCCAACTCCCTTTTCCCCGTATTTTTCCTGTCTCCTTGTTCTTCTTCCCTCCCTCCTTGCGCCCCTTGGTTTCCCCCTCTCTCCTCCTTCCTATTCTTCTCTCTCTCTCTCAATCCCTCCGTCCTCCCCTCTGTCTCTAGTGGCTGTGCATTGGAAGCTGTGGGCTTTGATGCTTTTTATAAATAGCCTAAGTGTTCCACCGAGAGTACCACCAAATGGGATGGATGGAAGGATGGAAGGATGGGGGGAGGAAGAGGAGGAGGAGGAGAGCGGGCTGAGTGTGAAGGGAGAACATTGGAAAGCGCCAGAAAAATGTCAATGATTAAAAAGCGACAGACGCGTTTTTTTTGTGCAGGGTTCTCATCCCCGCAGCCCCGTGAAACGCCAGCTGTTCAAGAGGCAGCGGCGACAAACCAGAGGCAAAGTTAAACAGCGGCTATTTTTATGCTTTATTAATCATTTATGCCAACATAAAAAAATCTCATTCTTTTGATATGTAAAATAAGTACTTTGCCTAAGATTTGACTTCAAGTATATAATTGTTGGTGTCCTAGTTCATCTTGAATAATATATGTACATTCTCAGTTCAAAAGGTCCAATCAGAAAACTTTGCTATAGAAGTCAGTGATGTACTTATAAAATATCTCTTAGTTTCTGCTATACTTGTCGATTTATGTGAATAGTTTTAGAATGTTGCATGCTTAGTGCCCTTTCTGCGTTAAATGGGACCGTATCAGACACTGATGTCATTTTTCCCCTCAATATAATGCGGGTAGATCGAAGCTTTCTGTCAAATGTGCAAAGAATTCTTAAGTTGTCTGACGCTAGTTACTCAGTTATATCAGTTATTCGAGAAGCGATGTTTCTTGGGCTGTTGAATGTGTGGCGAGGCTGCAGTCAGACTCTTCCGCATTTATCAGGAAACTCTGTCAGAGTTGTTGTTTTTTTTTAATTCATGAATTAGAATCCGTACAGAACATCTTACTGTAGCTGTTCCCAACCTCCTCCAACTAACGGCCCACTTGAAAATCCTAGAACTGTACCCGGCCCACACCTGACCCCGTAAACAATACAGAGGCTAAATAATGCTTGCTCAGAGCACTTTCTGTTTTAATGATTTCCATCAAACAGGCAGGAATGAACTCAAATACACACAGAGAGAACAATTGGCTGGAAACACCGTTCTCTGTGCCAGGCAATTTTTTTTTTGTTTTTAACTCCAGACTTAAGAACGTGATACTAAATACAGGAGAAGAAACATGAAATCAGGATAACGGATGAGGTTGTCTATTTAAAACCTATTTACCTATAGGCTTTGACACCAGTGCTCCCTAAAGTTATGTGTAGTGAATACAGCTCTTCACGGGATTGCTTAACGCTTTTATCATGCTGTTCAGTCTCAGTAACATTAGATTTCTCACACAGTTGGAAATATTGTCCCTAGCAGCCACAAACATTTCGCTTGCACTGGACCATCTGGATTTTCCTAAGTAGGATAATCATGGCTTCATTTTGAAGTCTTAGTTTTAAAATATGCAGTCTGCAGATTGTTGTCCACCTCATCCAAATAGTTCCCCAAGGACTTTATTCGCAGTTCCTGTTATACAACAGCAGCGTGCACACGGCATCCGTGATCGTGAGCCTCTGTCAGCTTATCGATGGGGCCAAAAATATTGCAGCATTACAGTGTATTGATTTTTCCCCTGTTCCCCTGGTGCCTTTCAGACACAACAAACTTGCATCCTAAACGGGTTGCGCTCGTGGCACGCAGCAACATAATACAGCAGGAATCACATGTTTGAGGCGTGCAGGCGCCCACTGTGGTTATTACTAGTGGAGGAGATGTTGGGATGAGTTTGGGATTTCGTTTGATGGCTGCACTCGTTTGAAGCTTGAGATTCGATTCATTAGCTGCGCGGCGGTGACCTAAATATTCTCACTAAATGTGAGGTTCACATGAAAATCTGTGCAGGGAAATTCAAGAGGTCAAATCCAAGCAAGTTTAATTCATGCAGAATTATGCAGTGCAGCCACATAGTCAAATAATTGCGATTGAAAATGCAATGCTGGTTGGCCTCGACAGCTGATTTTCATCTCTTAGGAAACATGCATTTAAACTGATGAGATCCTATCAAATCTTTGTTTACAGCAATTGTTTTTCTGCAGTGACACCCACAGTGTTTCCTCCCAGTGCTGCTTCCTCTTCTCAGCTTGTGTGATGTGTGTGTGTCTATTAAATTGTGCACAAGCCTCTTTTATATATGCACTCTGTTCAATGCGCGCTGCATCAGGTCCTGTCCTGACATACTGGAAATTCTGGTTTGGTTGGCTGTCAGGCTGTGGAGGCCTAAAAAATATACACACACACACACACACACACACACACACACACACACACACATATCTATATATATACCCTGTGGCGATCTTAGGCTTTCAAGATTCTTTGTCATTTCCTTGAACATTTGCATAGGCGGAGTAAAAAAAAATCTTTTCACCATCTCCTATTTCAGCAGTGCAGCAAAGAAAACAACAAGGGGGAAGAAGATAGTGGTCAAGGTTACAGACTCAGACTGACAGACGCATACATGTTTGTTTT
This sequence comes from Eupleurogrammus muticus, assembly GCA_036785175.1. Taxonomy (NCBI): domain Eukaryota; kingdom Metazoa; phylum Chordata; class Actinopteri; order Scombriformes; family Trichiuridae; genus Eupleurogrammus; species Eupleurogrammus muticus. Next base: position 6,231,884 of record JAYKQN010000011.1, read on the forward strand.
GTTATTATCCATCATAATGCATTGTCCCCTGATTTGTCATGACCCTATTATATGACCTTTTTTCCCACCACAACTAACTTACAAAGGTAGCATGCATGTTGTTTTACCCAAATGGAAAAGTGGAAGTGTTTCCTACAGACTAAAGCATGAGAGATTCCTCTGCTGTTCTCTACCTCTGTGTTCCAGAAAGACAAAAAAAAGAGGCAGGTTCAATATGCGGCACTCGGTTTTTATTCTGTGGTGCAGCGCCGCACAATGGTCTATGTGTAATGCTCAGATTTTGCACTGTGCAAGAGGACCACACTAATGCTATACCAGAAGAAACCGGATTAGGAAAGGTAGTGGTGCCGTACTACTTCCAAATTGTTCCTTCTACTTGCTCCTACTGGCTAACTTCCTACATAGAAGCTTCCACTGTGGCGTTTTTAGGCCGCACCTGCTGAGGCTTCGGATGCAGCTTCAGTCTTTGTTTTCCCACCATCTTAAAAATCTGCTTTCTGCTTTCCTTCCGCGTCACACACGCATGCATGCACAGTGTGGTCTTGTGGTTTGTTAGAGATAGACATGGGTTTTCAGTCCGTTTAGGTTGCACCTCATCATCCTCCGTGAATAAAATATGCCGACGTGGTGAAAACGTGCTGCGGCCGATTGGGACATTTGTGTCCACGCATACAGCTCCCCGGGTTGATGTCTAGACAAGCGCAGGGTTGCAGTGCCTGTCTGAAAAAGAGGCTCGTATGGGTCCAGTACAGGAGGCAGTTTCATATGTGCAAATTTTGATCACCACGCTGACAGAAGAAGTGAAAGAGCATATCGTCTCAAAACAGAATTTGCACCCCTTCTCTTTATCAGCCCATCCGCCGTGGCTATCTGATGCGTCTGGTGTGTGTGTTCCTGCGGTCTAATTATACGCGTTAACGGGGGGGCCAGCTCTTTTAGCTCTGATCTACTTTCACACGTCTGAAGACTGAGCGCCGAGAGAAGTGTTTGTGTTTGCGTGCACGCCCGTACTCACTTTCAGTTACACATTGACAGACAATCTCCTTCAGGCTTTGGCCGTCCTCGCCGCTGACATTTGTGGCAATAGTACACCCGTTGCCAGGGTGACACCTGGGGGGGGGGGGGTGGACATAACGGGACTGATCAGTCAGCCAATGTGGGTCAAGCTTGTTTTGACATCTCAGCCTGCAAACACACTAACACACAGGAACAAAGACACACACACTTCAGGTGTTTTCAAGTTAGACGGAATAAGAAAATTTGAATCATCACATGTCTTGTTAGAAAAAAAAAAAAAGTGTTATCTTTATTTTCCACCAAGTTTGATCCATTTAAAGGATGCAAAAACTCAGACCTACATCAGAAAGTCCTTTGTTTGTTCAAAGGAGTTTACATGATCAGTTCTTATGTTCTTGGAGGTCATTGAGTAACCAAGTTAGAAATAAGGCGATGCTGTTACGCCACCACAAAATGTCTTCAGGAAGAGGTTGTGTTTAGATGTTTAAAAAAAAAAAACCTACAAAAACACGTGACTCCAGCAAGAAGTCGCTTTTCATGTCCCATATCAAAAGTCTCTGTTGATTGAGTTTAACCTTGAGGGTTTTTAGTTCCCTAAATTTAACTTTAACCCTAAAAAAATAGAAAATAAATGATGAGTGGCAGAATGGAAACCACTCACTCACTCACACACACTTAGAAAACACACACTCTATTTACACATCAGTCGGCTGCTTTATAGTTAACCGATGTCGGTCGTTGCTCGCCGCTAAGACTGTGGTATTTCAAAATGTCAGCTCATTAAACTGATGTCTCATTGGCTGTTGATGTTCGAGCCAGGTTGTAACACATTAATAGGTGCCGGCACGTCGTCGATGCGTCGCTGTCCCGTCGCCTCAATCCACCTCACGTTTAGATTAGCTGATTTTCTGCAGAACGCAGGGAAGTGGTTGCTGTGTTAGAGGCCTCAACCAATACGTTTGTATCATATTCACCGAGTAACCCAACAAGTTATTTTTTATGGTTTTAAGCACCAAAAGTCATTTTTAACACTACTGCAGATTCTTTTTACCAGAACCTGGTTTTAACTCTTCCTTAAGAAATGACGGTTGACAAGCACTAGGTATCACATTTATTTTTTTGACACTGTTTATAGGATTAGGATCATTTACCTCAACAAAGAGAGACAGTTAAAACTCCAAAATGATGTATTCTTGCTGTATGTTTCTGTAAATCTAGTCTCAGGTAAGCCGGTGGTTTGTTTCTACCTCTGGGCTTATCTGTCTTTTAATTATTCACTTTTCCCGGCCACTTATCTCCTACATACGTTCTCAGACTTTTGCACCGCTGTTTTTTTTTTTTTTGTGGTTAATATATGTTATACACAAATGGAGCCTGATTACTTGCACTCCAGAGCAAATTGGTGTCAATGATGAGCTAAGCTAAATGTCTAACGTGTGAATCACAGCGTGCGGAGGCGTGTTCGTAGGTGGGATGGCCCACCTGGAGTACGAACCGCTGAGGGGGAGAGTTGCTGCTGTTGTGGGTTTCAAAGTGTTCTTTAAAAAAATAAATAATAATAATAAAAAAGTCAGCGGTTGTGTAAGGTGTGTGTGATTCCAACCTGAGCGCCGTCATTTGAAAATTAAATCCGGAAAACTATGACATAATCGAGGAAGGTTTTTTTTTTTCGGTGGATTTATAAAATCCGCTCAGAATGAAGGATTGTGAACACGTGTGTTTTCAGACCTCTTGACCTTAGAGCAATAAGGACTCACTGCAGATCTGTGTGTGTGCGCGTGTGTGTGTGTGCCCATGTGGCTCAATCATGCATGTATGGAAAAAAAAATGTGTGTGTGTGTGTGTGTGTGTGAGAAAATGTGTGTGTGTGTTTTGTCTGATGGAGACCAGCTAACTATGTCACTGTTGCTCCTGAGATACTTTAACCCGTTCATCTACAGACGGTAACCTAGCAACAGTGACAGGAGTGCAGTGATCCCAGACCTTGTTTTTTTTTCCGTCTCCTCTTTATTTGTGTTTGTGCATCTACATGTTGGTGTTTCTCCTTCATCTGTCATCCTCCACGCTGCAGCCTGCTCGTTCTCTCCTATTAAAACAAATCTGTCAATTCTGTTAGTTTGAAAATTAGCTCATAGTTTCTATAGTAGTTTTTATTGGTTTATGTGCTTCATGATTAAAGAGAGTAGGAAAGAGTTTTTTTTTAATTAAACATGACATATCTCTTCATTCTTTCTTAATGCAAGTGCATAAGAACCACACTATATCTGATATTACGTGTTGAGAATCGCTCTCATCCCAAAGTCCCGATGACGGCTTCCAGTGACGTGTCAGCGGGTGAATGAACGGGGAGGGAGGGGGGGATTGCAAAGCACTTTGGATAATAAAATAAAAGGCTTTATGAAACGTAGTCCATTTGCAGTTCCATAAGGCATCAATTACGGCGCTCCGCAGGATTCTATGGAAATAGCCGACGCTGGTTAGACGCGAGCAGGGAGAAGCTTTTAATGTTTGCCTCAATATTGTGACGATATTGAAGCACAGAACCACAGATCAGTCGACCGCTGGTAATTGAGAGCTGAGAGCAGATCCTCCATATGCTTGTTCATTCACACGTCATCACCACATACTGTGGCCTTGAAAATGGCCGTTCACAATAGTGTGTTGATTGTGAATATCTGTCTATAAGTGGGTCTTAGTGTGTGCACCTTTTGTCAGATCAACCTCAGCTTCTAGATAAAACTTCTTTTTGCATCTTTTTTTTGTGGAAGTCCCACAGACTTGTGTATTACAGCGCTATCCTGCAGCATCACTTTAATTACAGTGTAAAGCTCTGGATCACAGCTCCATCTCAGGTTACTTCCTAGCAGTTTTGTTACTTTTATTTTTTTTTTGCTGTACTGACATTGAAGCCGACGTAATGAACGTATTGTGTCGTATTCACATACCCTTCAGGAAATCCCAGCACTATCACCTAACAGAATCTGGGCCTGAGTTCATTTTATTAAGAAACGCATATAACAATAACATGTCCAGGTCGTTGCACTATACAGGAAAAAAGTAAATGATATATCATAAATCTGGTTATACTTGCCCTATTAAGTATAGATTGACACTTTTGGCACTTTCAACATAAATTGTGGTCTTTTTCTTACAATAACTGCATTTGCCTATCTCTCTTTATCAAAATATAGAGCCATGTCCATGTCTTGCCTAATGCACAGTTTCTCTGTTAGCACTACTATATAACAGTCCAACACATCCTCATTTGGCCAAACATGAAAAATCTACTTAAGCTTTTATTTTTCTGCAGCGCTGTACTAGTGTTTCCAAAAGAGAGAAGTAGAAGTCATTATGAAAGCCAACGTATTGTATTGTGAAAACATTTGGTAATATTTTACAACTTGTATTTAGTTCATTATTTGTTATTTAAACCCTTTAACCTCATCCATTCTCTCGTTAATGTCTGCAGCTCTTCACTCTCCCCCTCCATCCTCTCTCTCTCTCTCTCTCCCCCTCTTCATACCACTTCTCCTTTTTCTCTCTGAAACGAGTAAATCAGATGATGACTATACTCTTCGGCAAATTAAATAGAGTGCACACTCATACGCATACTGTAAGCGTTCCACTTTTCGAACTTATTGTTTCCTCCCCTCAGTTTTTTTTATTTTTATTCTGCTTTTCCTTTGCTGTCTAGGCCCAGCAGGTACTGTTTGTGGGGGAGTAAAGTGGGGAAAAAAAGGCAAAGTGGCAGCGGAGGTTGGAGGGAGTGAGGCAGGAGAGCGGTGAAAAGTTGATCTACAGGGCAGGAGATGAGAGGTGTGTGTGTGTGTGTGTGTGTGTGCGTGCGTGTGTGTGTGTTGGCTGGACACGTTCGGGTCATACTGTGGAGGTAGATGTACTGATCTACCGGTAAAAGAGGAAACTTAAGAGCCCTCCACAAACATACAAACAGAGACAGAGAGCCATCGTTGGTGCATAGATTAAACGCTAACATTTTATTTAAATTTATACCAGAATCACATTCCTTACATCTGATCAATTGACAGTCCAAGTTGTACAGTTTAATAATCTAATAATTGGTGTTTATCTTTATCTTTAAAGGAAGCAGTCATTTGGAAACATTTGATCCAATGATTTCATAATTATCCCACTAAATTGTATTGATTGAACATTTCATACGTCATTACCCAGAGACGCCAGCACTAGTAAAACCAACCAGCTCATAAACGCACGCTGCTGCTGTGGCAGACCTAATAAAAACTGCAGCCAACTCTGATCCGACAAAAGGAAATAAATTGATCCGTCGCCGGCGCTAGTTGAAAAGACTTTGCACCCCTACGGGCTTGTGGGTAAGGACGGGTTTCCATGGCGCTGCCGTCCAGCAGCTAGAGCCTGAAGATGGTGCCACGTTTTCCATTTAGTCGACGATCGATTGTGAATGGAGCATCGATTCTGATTTAATTAATGAATTGATCAACCAGCACTGGATGTTGACCCCCAATAGATTAAATAACCAACCAGAATGTGTCTGTGAAGTGTAAAAATCTGGGATTTACAGCTGTAAATAAAATAAATGAGTAAATTTGCAAAAAATAAGATTGTCTATTAATTCAATGACAGGATTTTTTATGATTATTTGTAATTAGCTCATATGCAAAGTCATGGAGGCAACACTTTAGCCATGAAAAAAGTTGACTTATGCTAAAAAAAGGGAAGCTACTGAATTGAGATTGTTAACAAAAAGCATTTTTGTGATAATAATAAACACGGTAGACACAAAGAGTTGATTGAAGACAGAAGTAATAAAGAGACGACTGATGTGGAATTAAAGATGCAGGAAAAGGGAGATGAATATGAGAGGGAGAATAAGGGTGGAGGTGTTCGCTGGACCACATAAAAACATCTTGTGCCAGACTTCTTTCGCGGCGCTGGCACGGAGCTGAAACTGAAATCGAAACGGAGCGTGAAGCCAGCCAGACTGTAGTGTCTCCAGGAAAATGAAAAAAAAAAAAGATGGATTTTTTATTGTTTCTCCCTCACTCTCTGGTTTTGTCTGGTTGAATAGTTGGCTAATGAAAGGGAGGCCGCTCTGCATCGGCTGATATCCACTGGGGGGGGGGGGGCTAATTGTGCCGATGTTAGAAATCGATTCAATCGGGACGGGGCAGAACCAGCGAGGCCTCGCCGAGAGTGGTCCGTTCATCTGGCTGCACAGTAGGACTCAGGCAGAGAGAATCGTTGGGGATTTCAGCCTTTTGTTCCCCCTGCTGCGGTCAGGAAGAAGCTACCGGACACACCAGGCCGCAGCTGAGACGCAACGTCATACACATCGGCTAATTCCAATTTAAAAAATTTGCTTAGTTTTTTTAATGCATAGTTAAAGGCACAGATGGGGAGACATTTCAGTGTGATCACATGTGACAAAGATGAATTGATTGATTGATTGATTGATTGAGTGATCGGTCGCTGTCAGATAACAGACGCCACTTTTTTTGAACGTTGTATCCCGGGAGGAGGATAAACGAAATGGCCAAATATTTTATCTGCGCCGTGCTTCGGGGTGATTGTGAAATTACCAAAACACAGCGAGGCCATTTTAATGAACAGATGGAGGAGAAACAGAAATGTGACGCCAATCGCCCCCTAACCTTCCCGTTAATTCCCAACGACAGTTCTTTTGGAATCGCTGGCGTCAACGAAACCCGCCGCTTTTGCGAAGCCTCCATTGATCGTTTTTGTTGTATTTTACGCGAGATAAGAATCTTCAGCGGCTGGAGGTCACGCGTTCGCCGCCCATGTGACGTCCTCTGTGTTTTTTCCTCATGAAAAGACGCGAGTCTGAGGAGGAGAATAGAAAGTAAAGGAATAAAAAAAGAGAGGATGGATTGATGGAAGGGAGAGAGAGAGAAAGAAGAGGAGTGATATGGGTGTGCTGACTCACTCTGACCCTTCTCCCTGCTCCACCAGCGGCATTGTGGGTATTTATACATCGGCGTGGGCTGCTCAGTCCCCTTATATAAGCCCGTACACACACATACACAGAGGTGCCCGATGTGAATGGCAGCTTTTTGTTCGGATTATTGACTTTCCTGCTGCTTTCTCGTCTTATCGTCTTGCCTTTTCCTTCTTCTTCTTCTTCTTCTTCCCTCCCAGTCTTCGAGTGTTCCGCCCCACTCACCAGGACGTTTCCTCTCCATTGAGAGAGTAGGACGAGGGAAAGAAACAGGCACAGTAGTAGTAGTCTGGCCTCTTACACCTCCCTCTAAAACCAGATCTGTCGGAGATGGAGACGTTTTCTGCTCCATGAATCCAGATTCCCGCAGAGGAGGTGATGGAAGGAGGATCAGTCATTCAGTGAGAGTGGATTTAGGCAGCCATAGCACAGAGGGAGTCCAAAACTAACCAGGCCTTTGTTCACACAGATACATAGAGTACATAAACATACTGTATACTGTGTGTCTACTGTGTCTATACTATGTGGACTTTTCACAGGGAAAAGTCCAACCAATATAGTCTCAATGGCAAATAATGGTTGGCAAGATGTGAAAGTCACAAACGTTTTAAAGCAGGTCTCTAAAAATGTACATTTAGTGTCCATGTTGGTTTCTATATAAAGTCATCACATTTATTCACAGTCATTGTATCATTTATTTTTTACAAACATCACAAATTTGTGAGTTTTGAGACAAAATGTCAAAAGAATGAATCATTTTATTATTTAATGCCTCTAGAATATAAAACTAGTTGATAGCATGTGTTTCTAATTTTAATCTGATACAAAACATAATTAGCAAAATTGTAAAATTTGCAAAAAAAATAAATTGTATTATATATTTATTAGACTTTTAGAAAAGGAAGTGCAATATTGGAATTGATAATTAGGCACGACTAAAAACACATATATGGAGAAGTAAAAGAATATATAATATATATATATATATATATATATATATATATATAAGAATAATATCAGACAATGGGAGCTGGTCAGGGGGTCCTTCTGTTGACAAACATTCAATGTGAAAATAAGTTAAAATATATGAACAAAGTCAAGAAACTGGACTGACCAGGTTATCATATTTCGAGAATCAATCATTCGAGGACAAAAAATCAAACACACACACACACACACAGATCACCAACCACACGACGCAGCAGGAGCAGTGCAGCAGTGTTAATGATTTTTCTCCCTCCATCGTTAGTTATGCTAACTCACCTCCATCCTTGGCGTTACCTGTCAGTCAAATCCCTCTTCAACAGCGTTACTTGTTTTTGTTATATGATTTACTGATTAGTTGACATTTCTAGTTACCCTGTGTGATTCATAACTTGACATCACTCAATGCAATTTTCGTCAAAAACCTGGAAAGCCAACACTAGATGTCGGTACTGTGCTCATTTCACGTATTGTTTTTCATCACGCATCACCACACACAGTCAGCTGTGAGCAACAGACAGAACATCAGGAGTGTTTCTGCAAAACTATGTTCAGTGACACCCAGACAACATTATTGTCATTCTGCGCCCTGCAGTATTGATTTTTGAAGCAAAGAAAAAGCCTAAAAACTCAGCAGCAAAACAAGAGCAAATTGCATTTAATCGCAAAACTGTCTGTCTGTGTTTGTGGCCTTGAGACGGCGAAGACGGTGGCGGCGAACGGACGTGCGATGCACGGCGTTATCAGCTGCTCCCGTCTATTCTCTGTGAATTCAGCCCTCTGTGTGTTGTGGCATCAAACCCAGGCCTCTGAATCTGACACTATCTGGGACATCACTGTACAGCACGTCACTCCCTCACACACACACACACACACACATGCACGCTCACACTGGCAGCTCATTAGAGGAAAAAGCTGTGTACGCCATCCATGTTCTGCCAATATTTCACAAACTGAATATATTTGAACAAGGAGAGGAAAAGAACAGGAATAAAAAGGAGTTGGAGAAAAAAGGAAGCGACTAGAAAAAGGTCTTAGTATTTTGTAAATATGAGTAAAAGACTATTTTATTGGAAACACTGTTGAATACATTACTGTCACTCTTTTAGCCTAATGTTGAAGCAAAGAGTTTTTAGGTTTGGTATAATGGAAGCTGATGCACTCTCACTGTGATATAAAATGAATAGCTCTCTCTCTGTTTGAGCCCCTCCCTTTAAACCTGCAGTGATATGCAGAAAGCCTGATGGGAAGATGAAATTGACAAACCAGATGTTACATAATGAATGTCGGTCAGGGCGAGGGCAAAATGGGGCATTTCATAGATGTAGCCATGTTTTCAAGTAGTAGGCGCTAAATTAAATCACTAAATGTCTGTGTTTTACATAAAAAATAAAAGCTTTGTGAGAGATCATATTTGTTGCTTATCCTGTACCAGTTGCTGCTATTAAGGATTCAGTACATTTACAGCCAGTCTCATATGGAAGTACTAACTAAAGTGGTGTGGCCTGTCCTGGAGGGTAAAAAATAGGTCAACTTAAAGCATGTTAACACTCGCGTAGTCAGATATTTAGAGAAAATGATGGGGGAAACAGAAAAAGACACCAAGTAGCACTTATGAAGGTTTCAGCTGCAGAAACAAGACAAGATGCAAAATCAATTAGGACGTTGATTACTGAAAATTCCTTGGCTACACACTGCAACACGTGACAATATCTTGTTTTTGGTACAATGATTCTAACATTGAGTAGAACTATCTCAATTCCACTGGAATTTAGAATCAGCCCAAATGGGCCCAAATCAATTCATCACTGGACTAATTCACCAAAAACAACATAATTTCACCTGTTAGGATTTAGTTTTTTGCAGTGAAGATAAGGACTGACGACTAATCATTTTACACTAATCTTATATATGTCCAGATTTATCTTATGTTAATATGATTGTGTTTCCGTTTATTATAATTATTAATTATTAATCATAATTATTAATATTATTGTGGTTTTTAAGAGCCTTTTACCCTTTCGCTGCATATGTGCTTGCACTTTGTAAATGACAATAAAGTGAATTAAATCAATGGGCTGTATGATAGATTTTTATCCCTCTAGGGGAGAATAGAAGAGTCTCCCTGTGGGCTGAAAACAGATTCATAAGGTTCCAGCTGCAGCCTGTAATGTAACTTAATGCCCATGTTAGAGGTAGACTCTACAGGTACATTAATGTGTTAATGGGATTTCAACTGTGTGTGTGTGTGTGTGTGTGTGTGTGTGTTTTATTTCTTCTGATGAGAAGAAATAACAGGCAAATGGAGAAATTCTACCCATGTGTGTAACTACATCTACTGTATATTCACCTGTTTGCGTGTGTGAATGTGTTTTCCATGGATATTAGACTGAAATAATAAATAATGGAGGCAGAGCGGCAGGCTGCCAGCTCCAGATCAGTGCTCGGAGGGCACCAGGCGGTCAGAGGGGATATTTGTGATGTTTGTGACGGTGAAGGATGCGAACTGGAAGGACACCATTGTGATTCATGCAGCTGAAGGAGGGAGCTGCACCTACTCAGCGCTAACAGAATGATTGACGGTCTTTTCCTGTTTATAGGTAGATTGTAACTCAGTGCATTTAACTCAAGTGCTTCTCTTGTTCCATTTAACACCACTTAATAATAACTCCACAGGCTAAATATTCTACTTTTCCCTCCACTGCAGTTATCTGAGATCAATATTTACTATTTTGCATTTATTATGGGAATTATAATTGATGAGTTGATGAAAGACAGTCAAGTATTATTGTCACATTTCGCCATTTTTCTTGAAAATGTCATTTTTAAATATGTGTGTAGGGTGGTTACAGAAAAAAAATAGAGGCATAGCATACATTTCTATTTTGCTGACGTGTGTGTGTGTGTGTGTGTGCGCATGTGTGTGTGTGTGTGCGCGTGTTTTGGTTTGGGACTTGGCATGAGAAATACTCCAAAAGAGCAGTTGCCTTGAAGCAATATGTGCACAGGGTTCTTTCGTTTCTATCTCTACCTCCATCCCTCCACCCTCACTTTGTATTTCAATGTGCGATATCACTGAAATGAGTGGGTGGTGTGTGTGTGTGTGTGTGTGTGTGTGTGTGTGTGTGTGTGTGTGTGTGTGTGCGTGCACGCATTCTATCAGCACAGTGAGTGGGTGGTGTGACCAAAGAGTGTGTGTGCAGGAGAGGGTATTTGCCCCTGATCAACACAGGCCTAAAAACCAAAAATAAAGTAATAGGTGATCCTTAAATAATAAAGTGAGAAAGAATCAGTGCTAATTTATCTGAAATATTACAAGTTTCATGTAATGAAGGAGCTTATGTTGTCCAGCCTGTGTTCAGTAGAGCTGTTATAACAGTTATTAAAGGCCTCATGGCGTGCAAATAGCCGCTTTTATCTACATTTTCTATATAAAAACTGTCCCATGTGTCAAACTGAAAAACACATAAGTGCACACAGCCTGGATTTAGCAACTGATGGGGCTGTGTGTTTGTACAAAACAGTTCTGTACATATTTATTTATATATTGTGTTTTTTTTTTTTTAAATCAACATGATAAATGACCGACATGTTAAAAAGTCCACGCCAGCTTCCTTCTGCGATACGAAACTTATTGCTCATTTTAATCCATGCTTATTGGTGAAATCTACATATTCGTATTAAATATAATTCTATTAAAGGTGATTCAAACATGCTTTTCTTTTTTTTCATTGTCCTTTACCCTCTTTACCTTCTGCTATCCTTAAAATACATCCTGGTCAGTGTGTCTATATTATAGCTCTGTATCAGTCAAACACACACACTATGTAAATACACTCTGGGGCACCATTATAGGGACGTGTGTGTGTGTGTGTGTGTGTGTGTGTGACAGAGACCTGGGTTATTTTTAGCTCCCTCTGTTCGTCTCGCCTGTCAGTGGAGCTGACGTTGATCGGGGTGGAGTTGTGGGAGCTTTCACGTGTTGCAGCGCCGCCGATTGTTATCAACCTGGAGGCCGAGCGCGAAGCGGAACCTTGTTACGCTTTTCACCTCGCGTGCGCTCCGATTGCACGGGGGCTTCTTCCATTTCTCACGCATGTCGATGTGTATACTCGTTTGTTCTTGAGAGAGAGAGAAAGAGGGGGGGGAGAAAAACCTGCAAAACTCAACCTTGAGTTTGTTGTAAATGCAAATGTTCCAGTTCTGCTGGCAGCAAACTGTGTCGACGCAGGATCGGCTGATAATAAGAAGCCGTTTGAGTGCATACTGTAACTTCAGTGCATTAGTGTCACACATTTAGAAGATGCTCTTAACCAGAGCCGCTGACAATGAGTCAGCGGTGTAGAAGTGACAGTAAGAGTCTGTGGGTTGACCCGGAGCCTTTCACAGGTTAAATAAGTGCTTCAAACGGCGTGTAGACAGCAAAATAACTCCAATTACAGTGAGCCTCCTTCTCAGAATCTATTTAATTTCACTTTAGGGCTGATCTGTTTGATATGAAACTGTACAGAAAGTCAGCTAACACCTCAGAGAGTCACAGCATGCTGACGCTATTCCTCTAAATACAGTATGGCTGCAGTGATATTCCAAAGAAATCATTTCAATTTTAATCTATTTTTCAATTAAAACGCACAAATTCCTTGGATTCAGTATATGAGACGGCTTCAGACAAGCAGAATATTTAAACACCCTATATTGCCTAATTCTACATATTTTGCAGAATAATTGATTGATTTAAAAATATTTACCAGAGTAAGGTTTGCTGCTTAGTATTGAGTTTCATTTCTCTCATTAATCACCATAGAAATGTTCTCTTTGCTGTGCGTCTTTTCAAATGTTCCAGTTGTTTGGTGACACTCCGCTAACTTGAGGAGGACCAAATACGTTCCGTCTGATGCCTCATGGCCGTAAATCACGTGACCTTTGACCCTCTGTCCCCAGCGTGTCGTTATCTACGGCCCGGCCCACGCGCCGTATCAGATGCAGCCTCGCCGTGAAACATTGTCGGTAAACTCTCTCTCTTGTCTCTCCTCTCTCCTCCCACAGTGTGTTGTTTTGTGGTTCACAAGCGCTGCCATGAGTTCGTCACCTTCTCCTGCCCGGGCGCCGATAAAGGACCTGCATCAGACGTGAGTACGAGGACGGAACCGTCCTGGCGATTGCTCACAACCGCCGCCACCACACACGTGCACGTCCAAACACGACACGTAACGCCTGGGGCTGCTCGATACGACCAGCGATCGATGGCTGCGGGTGAAGTTCCAGGAATTATGAGCGCAGTAAAGAAAAAAAAAATCCCCTGTGTCATTTAAATATTGAGTTTCTACAAGTGTTTTGTTTCCTTGCATTTTTGTCAAATGATATAACAGATGTGTGTAGTGTAATTGATATATAGCTATACTGTACATCAGGGGAGTCAAAGTCAGTTTCTTCCCAATATGGTTTTACTCAAAGGCAAAAATGTAAAGATCATATATAAATCTTTTTATAATCATATCAGATATTTGCCTCTCCATTCATAATAATGCAGGCACATTTCAAACTAATAATTAGTTGCTGGTGACAATTTGCCAAGTCTTAAAATACAATTTTCTTGTAGAAATCTTGTTGATGTAAAATAATGCAGCAAAATATGAGAATCTTTTGGATTTTTCAAAGATTTAAAACTATGTTTTTTCACTATTGAACATTCTGCAGTGAAAGAAACTAGAAACACAAGAAGAATAAGGAAAAAAACATTTGTGGCAAGAAATTCTGATTCAATGAGGTGTACCTGAACGCACCTTGAAGTCTTTTAAAGAAGACGAGACCAGCACGTCTCTGTTACTTTAAACATTTATTCGTTTTCTCATCCCTCAATAAATCAAAGTGAATCTGTGAGAGCTCTTGAGGGCCTCAAGTTTGACTCGTGTGCATAAACAAGTGAGACTGTGGCTAAGGTTACGTTTTAAGGCCCCAGCGACGCTCGTCTCTACTTAAAACAGCCCAAATGTGTGTCTGCTAAATTAATCCAAGTGGATTATTATATTATATAGATTCTACCATATATAGTCATGTTTTGTGGTTAAACATCATTATTATGTGCAATAGCTTAACATTCAACAACTGGTAACATTGGTAAATGATGGCGCCTTGATGTTTTTTTTTTATTATATTTTTTACTATAATAATGTCAGAATTGATGTTTGTTGCGTTATTACTGAGCTAAATCTTGTCTGATAAAAATAGAATAAGATAAATTATCTGTCGGTGTGATAAGATAATTCTCATCAAAAAAGAGCACCCATCTTATCCATAAAATGGATAACTTATATTGTCTTATAAAAGAACCAGCTCTATTTCATAGCCATACATACATGCATATGCATATCATCAATAGTCTGAACTCTCTCTTCATTTTCTCATCTGCTCCAACAGCAGCTATAAAGAGGCTTCTCTTCTCTGGTTAATTTTCCTTTAAAATGCAAACAGCTTTTCTTATTTATCCAATCAAGGGAAAACAGCCTCTGTTAGTCAGCTCCAGGTAAAGGAACATGTGCAGCAGCTTTTTATACATTCGAGTTATTCTTATACATTTGCAAAACTTTTTATTATTAATTTTAAAAAACGATAACTTTTTGAATCTAGTGGATAACCTGTTCTACGGTATCTCCTTTTTATCCACATCCCTTGAATCTTCCCTCCTCTATATTTGGCATGCCTCCCCTCCCTCCATATCTATCTTTACTCCGTACATCCTCTTTTTGAATGCCGCTCCGCCCTGGGAGCTCCTGCTCTTAATTACGGGGCCTCGCCGCCCTCCACCACGTCAATTCCTTAATGAGTTCATGGCCTTCCGACCTCCGCTCCTGCACAGCGGGAATGCCAGGTTGCTCCGAACTAGCCGCACATTTAAATAGAGGAGACTGATTATGCAAGGATAAAGCAACCAGGGTTTTCTATTGGACATCTGTATGTATTAGTGAAGCAAATAGATTTTTTATACAGCTTGAAACAGCGTTTTTTCGCCCACGCACACCAGCACCGACTGTTGTTTGAGGCTGAATCAATGAGAACAAAGCACGACAGCAGTTATATCAGCGACTTTTAAGTGTGATCGTGCAACATTTAAGCATCGAGGACATGGCGTGAAACGCTTTTACGCCGTTAACTAACGCCAGGTCGGTTTGTGAAGGAGTCGACTTTACTACATGTAGGCGGCTAAAAGAAAATAAAGCTTGGCTTGCATTTTCCGTGTTGATGAAATTTCATGTTCAATACGATCAATGAGGCTGATTTTTTGTTTGTAGGACATTTTTTAACATGCTCCAGTTGAGGAACTGTCCTTCCAAAATCTCGTCAGCCACCATTTCATTTACAGTTTTTTTTTTTTTTGCACATTTTTTTATAATCATTTTGTTTTTAAACTAAAAGTTGCTGTTTCCAGTTTCCAGACTTGTGTATATATATGTATATGTATTTGTATGCATATGTATATGTATGTGTATGTATATATATATATATATATATATATATATATATATATATATATATATATATATGTAGCTCTATTCTCTATTGTAAAATAATAGTCACATGAAATTCACATGCAGCTACATAGGAATTAGACTTTTTTTAGGAATCAGTGTTATTGTCTCCCTCTGCAGCAATCACCTCAACACCTCCCATTTTACCCCCCCCCCCCTCTCTCTGTCAGCTACGTATGTTAAAAGAAGAAGTCAATTATAGATCTGGGTTAATAGAATGGCTTCCCTGTGGGAGAAGTCGAGGGATGAGATCCTCTAATGAAACCTACATTTCAGGCCCACAGCCCTCTAATGGTACGGGAGTCAGATTTCAATTTATGCTACAACAACAAGAATAGCACTACTCAATGCTAAATTAAAGGAGTAGTTCAACATTTGGAGGCACTGGTTGTTGTTTTTGATCAGGCCACTCTCTTCTTTTAAATTCTCCAATTAGGGCGTCATTTCTCATTAGTTTGAAACTGAACTGAAAAAGGTGTTAAAGTCTGAATGTGGTTGTAAAGGGTGTAGAGTGCTAGATTATTCCTTGGCACGCCGAGAGTATAATTTCCTATGAAGACACAAAGGGGCTGAGGGAGCTCAGGGGACAGATGGTGCAAAAAACAAGATGTAAGGCTTTACAGCCTCTGATAAAGACCACTATGGACAAAGTGCTTTTAAACTTTTTACCAGTTTAAAGGAATTTTCTTAACTTTTTCCAAATCTGAAGTGCTGCTGCTAGTTTCTTCTTTTTGGATTCTAAATTTGTCGATGTTTCCATACCAGTCATTTAATGGAGCTGCTGTCAGTAGCTGCATACTTACCATAGAGGCAGTAGCGGCATGCTGTTCACATCTATATCTCGGCAAAAAAACTACAATTTTCCCCAAAATCTTGAATAACAAATTAGACAGGAGGACAGGATTGGTCCTATTTTTTTTTCGTCCTAGAACATAAAAATCTATTTTGTTGACAGGAATGTTAAAAGACTCATCAGCCTAAGTTATCTAGACAAGTCAGATATCAGCAAACTCAACCATATATACTCAGATATATTCAACCAGCATCTTTTTTTTTTTGGAAGAGGCAGGGTGCACCATGGCCAGGCTACCAGTCCGTCACAGAAATAACACACATACTACTCTAAGCTGGTCCATACTAACAACCCTTCAAACTCAAAATTTACAGCTATGGGGCAATTTATAGCAGCTCAACTCAACTACATTTCTTTGGACTGTCACACCCAGTGACAGTGTTGTTTGAAATACTCTCCTTCCCATCCACATGCAGCGTATTTCATGGGGGGTTTTTTAGGAAACTTTCTGGACACACTTAAAGTTGATCTAGTTCCGCGTTTCATGCTCGGACACATCACCCTCGGCCATTTTCTCACACACGTTAATAGGATTTTTGATAGTGTCGAGTGTGTTTTTTGTTACTGCTGTGGAACACAGCTTGGGAATATTTGTGTAATTAATTAAGACGTGGTTTCACCTCTGAGAATTTAACCTTTTGTGTGTGTGTGTGTGTGTGTGTGTGTGTGTGTGTTGAAGGTGATGAACCCTCATTCCCAATGCATTTTCTTTTATAAAAAAAATCAAATAAATTATTATTTTTAAGTCAATCTCTGTTCAATTGCAGCATTAATGACACCAGTCATCACTAGATGTTGGTAATTGTTGAATTTCTCTTCATGAGTATATCATCCTATCAGGCAGAAATGATAATAATAATAATTTTTGACCATATGAACAGAGGAAAAGAGGAGTAGAGTTACATTTACATTTTGTCTCCTCCCTTCATGTTCTGTGGCTTTTCATTATTCCGTCATTAGTCCTCTCATTTCCAGGAATGATTGCTCTGCATAACTTCTCCCATCATTAAAAGCCCGAGGCGGATAAACACAATGTTCATTTTATTGATCAGGAAAAGGGGGGAGCAGCTGTGCAGCATCTGGAATATATCCTATATAGTGGGAGAAAAGCCTGTTGAGTATAATTTAAATAGAAATGCCCCAGTGATACTTCTTAAGGAAATAAACAGCATTATTTGTTCTACTGTTGTAGTTTGTATTAAACTAAACACACACTGGAACACACAAGGCCTCAGGCTGCGGGTTGGGAGGTGGATTAAATAGCTCACCTACCCAATTACGGTTGTTCTGTTTCAGGACGTGACAACGTTCTTAAATCCGTGTAACTGAAGGGAAACAATTATGGGGAAAAAAATGTAATTGTGTGAGTCTCTGTCGTACCTGAACCAACGCCAATTTCCATCTTTATTCAGGTGAACTCGAACGTCTTACACATATTGTGATTTATATTATAAAGAGCTAATGATGTTAATAACACTGAGGAAGTTATTGTATAAGACACCTGGGAAATGTCTTTAGATATCTGAAAGGACCAGCATGCACTGCTGCACTGTTGTATAACGTCCTATTAAAATAATGGCCTAAGTTATTTTTTGACAGTAGTGAGTTTTTGGCCTAAATCATTTCTGGTAAAATCAGCTTAATCCTGAGTTGAAAGATCATACTCTTTATGACCTGTACGACAATGGCCATTTTACTTTGGCTATTTCATTTTTTTTTTTTTTTTTTAACCAAGTCAGAATAAAATCAGAAGCAAGAAGAAGCTCTTGAATCAGTTTCTACTG